>PVKA01000359.1:0-32486 GCA_004027165.1 Ctenomys sociabilis
CCCTCCCTCCCTCCTTCCTTCCTTCCTCCCTCTCTCCCTCCTTCACACCTTCCTTCCTTCTTTCTTTCTTGGGGCTGCTCTGACCTTGCTCCTGTGAATGCCTTTGCATTTACTGTTCCATTTCTAAAGAAGTAGTAGGGTAGTGGGGTGATTCTGCTACTTTTTTGCTGTGCTGGGCATCAGACCAGGGCCTCCTGTGCACACTGAGCTACACACCGAGGCACTATAATGCTGGGTTTTGATCATAGAGTTGTAGGCTTGCTCCACAGACATCTTGTATTGAGGAAGAAGAGCACTTAGGTCTTTTTTCTTGCCCAAACAATGACTATTTAACATCCATTATCTTTCTAATGCAATTTATATTATATTTTAGCTAGATCATACTTATCAATGACATTCAAAGCTAAGCCTTTCAGTAACTATAATTATTTTTCCTTTTCCATACAATTTTGTGCTGTCTCTGGACCTAGCTACATGTAGCTCTTGGAAAATTGAAATGTGACTAAAGCAGCAATAGAATTAATTATTAATATTATTTAATTTGAACTGTTTTATATCTAAATTTTAAAAACAGGCCACTTTTGTAAATAGTTTTTTGTTTTGAGACAGGGTACCTCTGTGCGGTTTGCTGTGTAGCCCACGCTGGCCTTGAACTCACAGGGACTCTCCTGCCTGGGCTTCCCAAGTGCTGTGTGCTACCACACCCAGGTGAAAACTTTTAAACATGTTTGGAAAATCTTTAGTAGATAAATTGTTTTTTTATTTGCAATTTTAATGAAAATTAAACACTGAAATTAAGTATTTCTGAGAAATTGTAGTGTGCATATGAGATAGATCATAAGTGCAAAATATACTCTGAATCTCAAAGATTTTGTTTGAAAAAAAAAGAACAAAATATTGTAGTAATTTGATATGGATTTTAAAGTGGAATACTATTTTGCATATGTTGAGTTAAATGTGATGCCTTATTAGTATGAATTTGAGGGCAGGGTCATGAAGGAAACTCTGGGCTCAATCCCCAGCACTGACTCCCTCTGTCCAGGAAATCAAAGCTTAAAAGGTTCATTTTTAAAGATACAATTACAATACATTACAAAGGGGCTCGGTGGTTATGTTTCTGCCAGTAGCACTGCATTAGATCCTGTTTATTTGGCCAGGTATTTAGCAGCCTCCATTTCTTGAGTCTATGCTGATATTCTGGATTTTCTTTTGAGACGGGGCCCGCCCTGTCCCTCTGCCTCTGTGAAGCTCGCTTCTGGATGGCATGGCCTGCTGTCATGCTCGGATCCTCCTCACTAACATCTGAGAAATCTCTTTACTCTTTTTTATTATTTTTTTTAAAGAGAATGAAAAATATTAAAAGCAAAAACTCATTAGAGACAATACAGAATTTCCACTGAACAAAATAATAGGACTTCAACAATGGTTGTTATATTCATTATGTCTTCAAATTAGTTGTTTAGATTATCAGATATAAACTTGCAAAATTTAAATAGAAATTTTAAAATAGAAATTAAAAATGAGAAGAAAAAAAAAAGCATTGACTGCTCTTTTCAATGGACCAGCAGAAATCAGCAGTCCTGTGTATGTGGAAAACTTGCTTCGTGCATCTCATATCTTCTTCCTTGCTTAGTTCCTGCTTAATGAAACAGACTTTCCAGCAGTTTCCTAAGAAAAGTGTGGAGGTGGTTAACTTTTTACAACCTCAGGTGTCTGAAAATTCTACACATATTCTTGGCATGGTAGTTTGGGTAGGTGAGTGCAGGTAGAAATATTTTTCAAAAATTAGAAGCTACTGCACTACTATCTTATAGTCTGGTGTGTTGTAGTTGAGAAGTTCTAACTCATTTGTTTTTTAAGCTTTCGAAAGTTGATAGTTTTTCTTCTTTTTTGCTCCATCCCCAAACTTTTTTATTTTCTTACCAATGCAATACGCTTTGGGGACACCAGGGCTCATGCCAGGCATGCCCTGCAGGTGCTCGGGAACTTCCTCGGCTGACGTCACTGACCATTTCCTTCTCTCTACTGTTTCCATTCTCCACCTTTGGGGCTTTTTATCATTTGGAGGAAACAGTTAGCTCTACCGTGGTCTTCTAATGGTCTTATCTTTTCTATTTTATGTTCTATTTATATTTTCTGCTCTCCTTTCTGAATTTTTTTCTAAGATTTCTTCTAACTTTTTTGCTGAGTCATTTATAATTAATAGTTTTAGTTGCCCAAAGCTTTTCCTCTCACTTTTCTTTGAAATTGCATCCTGCTTGTGCTTCGTGCATTGAAGAATTGAAATCTGATTAAAGCCACTATAGACTTAATTTCTAGTTTGATGAACATTTCTATTTTGATGAAATCCATCCTACTACTTCTTTAGAAATGTCATACCCTCTCCAGATCCACATCGTGAGTTCAGTGGCCTTTGGAGATAAAGCCCTGCTCTCATTCAGGTGAAATTCTGGTTTTATGAGTACCATATTACCCATTATAATGTTTTCTTTCTTTCTTTCTTTCTTTCTTTCTTTCTTTCTTTCTTTCTTTCTTTCTTTCTTTCTTTCTTTCTTTCTTTCTTTCTTTCTTCCTTCCTTCCTTCCTTCCTTCCTTCCTTCCTTCCTTCCTTCTTTTTGTTTTTGTTGTGGTACTGGGAATGGAACCCAGGGTCACTCTATTGCTAAGCTACATCCCCAGCTCTTTTCTAATTTTTATTTTGGGATAGGATTCCCTAAGTTGTCAAAGTTGGCCTCAAACTTGTGATCCTTCTTCCTCAGCTTTCCAACAAACTGGAGCTACAGGAATGTACCCTAGGTATAGTATTTCCCATATCACTGTCTTCAAGAACAATAATGATTATTATTTGTGTTTTTTTCCTGCATATTTTTGGTTTCTTTCTAATCTCCACTCTTCTCTCTCTCTCTCTCTCTCTCTCTCTCTCTCTCTCTCTCTCATTTCCAGCATTTATGTTGGTTTCCTTTTTCAGATGGATTGCAAACAACCTCTGTAGAGCTACATAGGGGCTATCTTTGGGTAGGATAGTGAGGGTGAGTCTCTAAATGAATTGCTTTGAGTCTTTGCCATGGAGCTGGTCAGATTTACCAGAGGAGATTTTGCCAGGTTCTTGCCTGGGAGCATTAAGTGTGTTGGCTGCTTGCATTCTGGGTGGTGAATTGGGGAAAAAGCTAGGAATTTCAACATTCGGCACCTGTGCTTTCACTGCCCATGGTTGCTGTAAGTCAAACAGCCTGCTGTTAGCTGCTGTTGACAAGTATCTATTTCTCTATTACAAATGGCCCTAAAACTTCATGTTCTATTTTGGTCCTAATTTTCAGTGAGAGGATTTCAGTACGTGTGACAGGGTGGTGGGTCTGATCGTGGGGCCTCAGCTGGTGCAACTGGAACAGAGGAAGGTATTGTGGTGCTCCGTGGCCCTCTGTCTCTGTGGCTCTGCCTCTCTGTCTCTCTCCAGAGTGTGTCTTCCTCCTAGAGCTTTTCTGTGTGGCCTGGCACACATCACATCACATCACATGGCCATCTCAGTGTGCTCACACTTTATATGTGCTGCCAACATAGATGGGTGAGAGGTCAAAGTTAGCATTATCACTGGTACAGTATCGCTTCTGGCATATTGTACTGATCAGAGGAGTCACAATTCTTTTCTTTCCTTGGCTCCTACAGGAAGCTCATTATAAGCAATCATGTGACTTGAGAGAGTGTCATTTTTGAAAATCTAATCTGATGCTCTGCTCAAGTTAAAATGGATTAAAATTTTTTTGGTGTGATCATCATTTTGTAGGAATATTTATCAATTGTTTACTTTTTATAGATATTCTTCAAAATATCTATCCAATGTTGCTGAAAATTCAAATTAAAGATTGTGTGAAGTTAGGCATGTTAGTCTAAGCTACTCTGGAGGCTGAGGAAAGTGATTGTTGGGTCTGAGTGTGAGGTCAGCCTAGGTAACATAAGACCTCATCTCAAAAAAATTAAAATATTTGCACCAAGTGTTTAAAATATTTTCTTCATTTTTGTAACTAGATCTTGCCATTTATTTTGTGACCTTTTTCTTTTCTTCCTTTGGGAGGAGATCTAAATTTATTCAGTTTGAAGACTTCAGGGGTATTTTTGTCAGTGATTCTGTTGGTTCCTGTTCTTTTAATCCCAGTGGAGATATTTTCAGTTGTTATTGGGCAGTTTTACTTTCTCACTTGGAGATCAATTCAACTGGGAGAAGTTGGTTGGAAGGCATTTTTGCCTCAGAAATTCACTGCTTTTTAGAATACTTTAGTTCTTTTCAGTCCTCTGTGGGCAGATGCTGAAGGGGGATACCCTAAGGCCCTCCAAGTCCCTCCAGGGAAGTCAGGGATTCAGTTTGTGGGGTCCTGCTCTCACTTGCCACCCACTACAATGACTCAGTGTCATTTTCTTCCAGTTCAAGTCTGAGAACTCCCCAAATGTTGGAAGGGACATCATGCACTTATTTCCTGTATTAGTCAGCTTTCATTTTACTGGGACAAAATACTCAGCACCCACAACTTAAAGGAAGAAAGGTTTAGTTTTGCTGGTATTTTCAGTAGAGTTGTTCCATGGTTCCAGTGCATAAATGGCCTGGTGCAAGGGTGTGGCAGAAGAAAGATGCACATATCATGCTGAGAAGTAGACAAAAGAGCTGAGAGAAGCCAGGACCAAGAGTCTACCTTTCTTGATCACACCCTCAGTGCCTGCCTCTTCCAAGCAGGACCCATCTCTGAAATATGATACTTTAGATGACATTTTTAGATTTTAACTCTACCATTCCATCCCCTAGCTCTCAAAAGACTAATGTCCATCTCATTATGTAAAATGTATGCAGTGAGTCTGATCAGTTGCCAAAAATTTAACCATTTCATCATTGCTGAAAAGTCCAAGTCCCAAGTCTCTTCTGAGATTCAAGGCAAATTTTAGTTGTCTTTGTAAAAATCATAAAACAAATTAAATACTTTCAACATGCAATGGTATGTGCTAAACATCCCCATTCTAAAAGGAGGAACAGGGTATGGAACACAGTTGGACCAAAAGAAGACTATAAGCCAGAAGGGCAAACATTAAATCTTGCAGTTTCATGTCTAGCACCTGGGAGAGACGGTTGTGATGTCAGCTCCAGGGGCTCGGGAAACACCACCCTTAAGCCTTCCAGTTGTAGCCTACGCTATGTCTCCCAGGCTGCTTCTACTCGCTGCTTGTGTCTTTCCTCAGAAAACATTTAATTTTCTAGCATCTTCTACTCCATAAAGTACTGGGCACTTCATTTTCACAGCTTCTTGCAACATCCTATTACAGGATCCTGGCAAGAACACTGACTGTGCTGCATATTTTTGCCTGGTCTCCAAGGCTTGCTTTCTGAAATCTGAGTGGAAACCCCTGTGATCCCACAACTTGTGCATTTTACGTGCCTAAAAAATCAGCACCATATGAATGATACCAAGCCTGTCACGAGCCTGAGCCTGAGCTGGACCTCCTTGGATTATGTGTGTAGTGGCCTCTGAGTGAGTGGGTTGCTCAAATTGAAAAAATGCTTCCCTAAAGCTATTCATCCTTGTATGCGCAGGCTGCCTGGGCATTCTCTCACTGAAGCAGCCTTCTAAACTGTTTCCCCTTTCTCACTCCTTAAGCCTGTAATGAGTGGATTCTGGACAAATGCTGAGATGCTTCCAAGCTATTTTTCGTATTGTCCTAATACAAACTACTTGGCTTTTCATGCTAATCTTTTAATGTACACACTCTTCTTTGCTCCAAATTTATAGTTGCTTTCCTTTGATGAGGTTTCTCAAAATTCAGTTCTACATTTTGTCCCCCTGTTATTGCTGTAAATCTGGCTGAAAGCAGCCAGAAGTTACCTCCCTGCAGCCTGAACACTGGGCTGCCTTGTACCTCTTATACCTACCAGTTGAATGTGTCTGTTACCTTTAGTCTCATTCTTCTGCAAAGTCTCAGGACATGGGAAAAATGTACACAAATGTTCTGCTGTGGCATAATGCAGGTGGCCTCTAGCTTAGCTCCCAAAGGAGTTCTTGTTCCCAACTGAAATCTCCTGAATCTGGGCTTTAATACCTGCATTGCTGTCAGCATGCTGGTCTTCTAAGCTCTGATATGCATTGCATAGCAAGTACTTCTCACGATATCTTAGGGATTTTCTAGCCCACATCTCTAAACCTTTCCAAACTCTTCCTGTGAACCAGTTTCAAAATCAAGGTATAGACTCAATTGTCCTACTCCAGGTACCAATTATCTAGATTAGCCAGCTTTTCCATCGCTGAAAAAATATCTGACACTCACAATTTAAAGGACAGGTTTACTTTGGCTCACAGTTTTACTGGGTTCAGTACTCGACTGTCTGGTTCCAGTGTAGGAATGCCATGGTGGAAGGTGCGCCAGGAAAAACTGCCCACATCATGGAGAACAGAGGCAGCGAGACAAGGAAGAAACCTGAGCACAACGAGACATCATTCCCGGTCATCCCCTCATTTACCTGCTTTTCTGACTGTGCTCCATCTCTGAACACAGGAGATTTTAGGGGAGACATTTTAGATCTAAGCCACAAGAGTTCCCCCATAGTTTTTCTCTCCACCAGCACTAAGTCATCTCTATTTTCTCCAAGTGTCTTGTCTGTTAATATAATTTTCTCTTATTTGATATCAATGGAATAGATTTTCTCCTAACTTTATTATAACTTTATGATTCTTTCATGGGGATTTTGGGGAGAGAAAGAAAGCACAAATCACTGTATTTTTAATCTCATTGGCCATTTTGCTCTTCATTTGGGTTAGCCAAGAAATTATTGAAACATTTGTTTATGCTACAAAGAGTAGGTATCTTATTCTCTATATTCTTTTTTTAATGTGTTTGGTGCAGGGTCTCAGTATGCAGCTTGAACTCATGGTGATCCTCCTGTTTTCAGCTCCCAGCATTGTGATTACAGGTGTGCACCGTCACACCCAGTCTTGGTAGCTAGCTCAGTGTGCCTGCGAGCGGGGCCAGCACTGCATGTGGTACTGGGGGTCAAACCCTGCTCCTTATGCTTGTGTAAGCAGGTGCTTAGTCCACTGAGCTATCTCACTGGTCCTTACATGTCTTTTTCTCTATGTCTTAAGAAGAGAGATAGATGTCTCTAGCAGTGGGCCTTACTCCTGGTGGCACATCAGGATCATCTGGGGCATGTGCAGTGAAATGATGGTGTTCAGACTGTAGCTCAGATGCTGTGATTTGTTTTGGCCTGGGATGTGGCCTTGCCATCAGCTTTCATGTAAGCTCCCTAGGTAGATTTGGTTCTCAGCATGCTAAGAACCATAGAGCTTAGAGTAGTGGCTGCACATTCTGAGCCTGAGAGTGTCTTTTTGCATAGGAAAAAAGGAGAAGAAGGAAATGCAGTAAAAAAGGAAGCTGTCTTATGGGAGAGGAAAGAGTATGAGATTGAGGGTTTATGTCTGGTTTTAGGTCCACAATTTGGCATCTGTGTAATCTTGCGGCAACAATTGACTAGCAAAATAGTGATGTGTATCTTGTGGCACTGATAGAAGAAAGAATGGAATGTTTGTGAAAGTAAATATTGGCTATTTAAAAAGAAGGAAGGAAGGAAAGAAATAAAGAATAGTATTTGAAGAGGAAGAAGTACTATTTATAAAAAGAGGGAGTGAAAACTTCTAAAAATAGAGAGCAATGCTTTCCATTTTGTGCAATGGCTGGCTTGGACCATGCTCCAGATCACTTCCTGCATTCTAAGTTCAGCAATTTCAGGGGCCACTCTAGGAGGGAACTGAGGAGGCCTATAAATGATTCTCTACTTGGGAATGCATTCTTGGCCCAACGCTGCCTATTGCATCAGCTTATGTATTTCATCCTCTTGATAAAATATTGTCTGTATTTCTTGCCCATCCTCACAAAAGTTCACCCACACTGTAAACTCCAGATTGAATTTCCTATCATCTTTTAGATCAGACTCATAGTGATTCTCCTAATTTCAGCCTCCCAGGTGCTGGGATTATAGGCATATGCCAGTATGCCCAGTCTCAATCATCATCTCAGTGTACCCCTGGGGTAGTGACTGCATGGCAGGCCCAGGGGTTGAACCCTGGCCCCTGTGTCTGCCTAAGTAGGAGCTTTAATCCACTGAGCTATTTTGGCCAGCCCCTTCATAAATATAATATTTATTGATTTAATTAATTTGTTCTTAATACTACTTGATTTGGCAAGAAAATAAGGATTTTTTTTTTCCTTTTCCCTTTGATGGAAAAGGCTTAGACTGAAGAAATGTATTCTAACCTCTATGGAGTGTTTTCTCTGACACAACCAGTTCTCCAGCTCTCCAACTCTGGGGGTCCAATGACTAAGCTCAGTTCTAATACTAACTACCTAGAGTTAGTGTAGATACCATAGGTTCAAGGCTCAGTTTCACAAGACTGTCCTTCAGATGTCAGTCACAAGTCTCAGGCTATTCTGGTGAACAGACTACAGATCAAGAGTGTGTACACCCCCTTATCCCTATTCACATTTGAAAATTTGCTAAAGTTGTTCATAGAGCACAGGAAAACAGTCTGGCCTTGAACTCACTATGTACTCTAGGCTGGCCTCAAATTCACAGTGATCCTCCTGCCTCAGCCTCCCAAGTGCTAGGATTATAGGTATGTGCTACCATGCTTGGTTGAGTAGTTTATTATAAAGGATACAACTCAACAGCAGACAGATTCAAGAGATGCATAGGCCTGATATAGAGGTGGGGTTTTCATTAGTTTTTGTTTTCCCCAGTCTCTGCCTGCACCATTCTTCAAGCACCTATATCTGTTTACCAATCTAGAAGCTCTTGACTATTGAGATTTTATAGAACTGAAATTCTAGCCCTCCTTTCTTTTTTCTGGAGATGCAAGAGTGAAAATCCAAAACCTCTAATTACATGATCTTTCTGGTGATCAGCTGCATCTTGGGGCCATCTAGGGGACTCACCATAAGTCACCTTATTAGCGTAAACTCAAATATGATCTAAAGGGACTTATTTTGAATAACAAAATTCATTCATGAGTCATGAAATTCTAAGGGCTTCAGAAACTCTGTATTAGTAATCAGAGATAAAGACAATAGTTTTTGCATTATACCATACTTAGATATCTGTGCATCTGACCTTTTTAAAAAGTGCTATAGTCCTCCCTTATCTGTGGTTTTACTTTCTGTGGTTTCAGTTACCTGAGGTTAAACACAGACCAAAATTACCCAATGGAAAATTCCAGAAATAAGCAATTCATAGATTTAAAAATATGCACCATTTTAAGCAGTGCAATGAGATCTCTCACATTTTATTCCGTCCTGTCCCATATGTGAATTGCCTGTTGTCCAATGTATCTGACCTATATGTGATAGCTGGATGTCAGTCACAAATAGCTGTCTGGGTAATAACACTGACTGTAACTGCATTACAGCACTTGAGCTCCCATAGCCCAGTTAATTCTTATTCATTAAATTCATTTGATTTCATCTTTGGAGGGCATTGCGTCATTTCACATCATCATAAGAAGTGTGAATACCAGTGCAATAAGATATTCTGAGAAAAAGAACACAACCATATTCATGTAACTTTTATATAGTACATTCTTATAATTGTTTTATTTTATTATTAGTTATTACTGTTAATCTCTTATGGTGTCTATTTTATAAATTAAACTCTATCTATCATCTATCTATCTATCTATCTATCTATCTATCTATCAAACATAGGGCACATATTGAGTTTGGCAGTATATGTAGTTTCAGGTGTACCCCAGGGAGACTTGGAATATGCGTACCATGGATAAAGGGGGACTGCTACAGTATTTTGTGGGTTCAATTAAATTGAGATGGGATTATCCTGTTCTTTTATTTTTTCTAAATCCAATGATTGCTATTTTTGTAAGAAATTAAAAGTAACAGACAGACACGAAAAGGAGAAGGCCATGTAGAGGTAGAGACAGGTTAAAGTCAAGCTGCCCCAGAAATACCTGGAGCCACTAGAAGCTGGAGGAGTCAAGGAAGCACTTAAGTAGTGCTTAAGAAGGGGCACCCCTCTGGCCCTCAAAACTAGTGAAAGATTAAATTTCTTTTCTTTTGAGCCACTGAGTTAGTGCTAATTTATTATGGAAGTCCTAATGAGGAAAACAAGGGAAGTAAACCCTTTCTCAGCCCATCTCCTTCCCTTTTATCCCTTCTCCTTCAGCTTAATTATAATATTCAAGAAATGATCTAATTATGCTGGAGAGAAGAAAAAGTCCAAGCTAAATGATATGCAAGTTAAATGACCACAGTGCCACCGGATGGACTTGGCACAGCCACTAGGCAGCTGAGAGTTAAGAGAAGAATGAATATAATAACTACAGGAGGTGAGGGGCTTCTTCATCCTAAGGCTCAATGTTTCTCTGGACAAAACATCCCTTGATCAAGGGGCTGGCAATCTCTCTTGCTGCGTTCATTTGGTGATATTACTTTGTCTTTCAATTCTGAGGCATCAGCTATATTTTTCTAGCTCCAAGTTTTTTCCCAGACTATTGTTATAGCACATTGACACTTACCTGCCCCCCAAAGGGAATTTTAGCATATATGCAGCTTGACAATAGTTGACAAAAGCCACTGGGTTGTTTAATGCCTTTTGAAAAGTCTTAAGAAAGTCAAGACAGCTACTGAAGAAATATTTGAGAAAAATATGTATTTTAAAAAGAAATAGGTTTATCAAATCTGTATTGTTAAGGTGTCTTGAGACGGTGATTGACATTTCAATAAAATAAAAAAAAATGAATAAAAATAAAAAAATAAAAAGAAATCGGGCCTTTCCTTTGTCTCCAAGGCCCTTTTCAAAGCAGACATTATGGAGAGCTTTGTCAAACCACTAACTGACCACAAAGATAACCAAATAAAAATTCTAGTAACTACGCAAAATGAATACATATGCTGCAAATATAGTTTGGAAGAGTCACAAACAGATGGCTCCAGCTCTTAACAAGCAAGACTCAGCCATCCCTAAAGAGAAAATTAAATCTCTACAGTCACCATGAAGTAATGCTCAAAATGTCCAGTTTTCAACAGCAATAGAAACATAAAATATACAAAGAATCAGAAAAATATGGCCCATTCACAGGATAAAAAAAGAAGTGGACAGAAAACATTTCTGAGAAATCCTAGACATTGGAATTGTTAGTCAAAGATGTTCAATCGTCTATCTTAAATATGTTCAGTATGCTAAAAAAAACCATAGACAAAGAGCTAAAACAATAAATTCAATGTACAAAAATTGAGAATGTCAGCAAAGAAGTAGTAATTATAAAAATGAACCAAATGAACAACTGAGAAATATAACAACAAATGAAAAACTCACTGGAAGTCATCAACAGCAGATTTATTAAATAATTTTACTGAGAAACAAATAGCAATGAAACAGTTTTAAAACAGGCTAGTAGGACAGTTTTAATAATTCATACGTTACATACTGTTGTCCTCTTAGTGGTTATTCATAGTACAAGATGCATACATGATATCTTGTCCACAAACACTATTAGAACAAATCTTTCTATTCACTGAATTAAGAGAAAGTAGCTCCCTAACTTTTGAATATACAAATACAAAATGGTCCTTTATTTGTATCCCCTTTTTTGTTTAGTTTTATCAGAGATGGGTATTCCATTGTCATTTAAATATTGAAGGTGTGTGAATTCAGCAAAATATCCCAATATAGATCAGTGGCCCATAATAGCAGTGGGTTTTCCATAGGACCGGCAATGTCAGAAGTTGATCAACAGCAGATTTAAATGGCCAAAATATAGAATCAATGAATTAAAGGCTAAGACTATTGTAATTAGTCTGAAGAGAAAAAAGAAAAAAATAATGAAGAAAAAATATCACCAAAAGTTAAAATATGTATTAGAGGAATCACAGAATGGCGGCAAAGAATATTTAAGCAATCAATGGCAGAAATCCTCCCAGCAGTTCTTAGAGGGAAAATCATAGCTATAAACTCACACATTAGGAAAACAGAAAGGGAACAAATTAGCACGCTAATGTTGCACCTCCGACAACTAGAAAAAGAAGAGCAAACAAAGCCCAGAGCGCAAAGACGGGAAGAAATCATAAAGATTAGAGCAGAAATTAATTCTATTGAGATGAAGAAAACAGTTCAAAGAATCCACAAATCAAAAAGTTGGTTCTTTGAAAAATTAAATAAAATTGATAAGCTTCTTGCCAACCTCATCAGAAAGAGGCAAAAGAAAATTCAAGTACAAGCAATAAGGAATGAAAAGTGTGAAATCACCACAGACCCAGCGGAAATTCAGAAGATTACCAATAGTTACTTCGAGAATCTTTACGCTCACAGAATAGAAGACACAGAAGAAATGGACAGATTCCTCGAAAGGAACAAATTACCAAAGATGAATCAAGAAGATATAACAACTCTCAATAAGCCAATAACAGCCAAAGAAATACGAAATGTAATAAAAAGCCTACCGAGAAAGAAAAGTCCAGGTCCTGATGGATTCACAGCTGAATTCTACAAGAAATTTATAGAAGATATAATCCCCACACTCCACAAACTCTTCAATGAAGTTGAAAAGGAAATAGTCCTCCCAAAATCATTTCTGGAGGCAAGTATAATACTGATTCCAAAACCAGGGAAAGACACAACCAAAAAGGAGAACTACAGGTCAATCTCCCTCATGAACATAGATGCAAAAATACTCAACAAAATCCTGGCAAATAGAATACAGCAAATCATCAAGAAGATCATACACTATGACCAGGTAGGATTGATCCCAGGGATGCAAGGATGGTTCAATATTTGAAAATCTATAAATGTCATACAATATATTAATAGACTGAAATGTAAAAACCACATGATCATCTCAATTGATGCAGAGAAAGCCTTTGATAAAGTCCAACACTCATTCATGTTCAAGGTCCTACAGAAAATTGGAATAGATGGACTCTATCTTAACTTGATAAAAGCCATCTATGACAACCCAAAAGCTCATGCAATCCTAAATGGGGAAAAACTGAAATCTTTTACTCTTAAATCAGGTACAGGACAAGGATGGCCTCTATCCCCCCTCCTATTCAATATAGTCTTGGAATCCTTAGCAACAGCCATTGGAAAATAGGGAGAAATAAAGGGAATAAGAATAGGTAAAGAAGAAGTTAAATTATCACTATTTGCAGATGACATGATACTTTACTTGGAAGACCCCAAAAATCCCACCAAGAAACTACTAGAACTGATAGAGAACTTCAGTAGCATAGCAGGATACAAAATCAATACTCAAAAGTCAATAGCATTCCTCTATACAGATAACAAGCACACTGAAAGAGAAACAATAGAAACCAAGGAAGTCAAAGATCTTTTCACGGAAAATTACAACCCCCTAAGAAAAGAGATTATAGAAGATTTCAGAAAATGGAAAGATATTCCATACTCCTGGATAGGAAGAACCAACATTGTGAAGATGGCAACACTCCCAAAATTGCTGGGCAGATTTAATGCAATCCCTATCAAACTGCCACCAACATACTTCCCAGACCTAGAGAAATCATTCCTAAAATTTGTTTGGAACCACAAACGACCTAGAATAGCAAAGGCAATCTTGGCCAATAAACACAAGGCAGGAGGCATCACAATTCCTGACTTGAAATTATACTACAAAGCCACTGTGATAAAATCAACATGGTATTGGCAACAAAATAGATCTGAGGATCAGTGGAATAGATTAGAAGGCACAGAGGCATCTACAATCTCACTCAGCCATCTGATCTTTGACAAAGGGGGCTAAACAAGCTCACTGGAAGAAAGATAGCCTCTTTAACAAATGGTGCTGGAAAACATGGCTTTCTACATGCTGAAAACTAAAACTTGACCCAGCTCTATCACCATGCACTAAATTAAAGTCAAAATGGATTAAAGATCTAAACATTAAAAGAGAAACACTCAATCTCCTGGAAGAGAAAGTAGGAGGAACTCTTGAAGACATAGGGGTAGGTAAAGAGTTCATGAAGAAACATATATTCGCACGGGAAGCACTTGAAAGAATCAACAACTGGGATCAAGTCTTCTTAAGGAGCTTCTGCATGTCAAAAGAAATTGTCAACAGAGTGAAAAGACAATCCACAAATTTTGAAAAAATCCTAACTAATAAGCAATCAGACAGAGGTCTACTGTCTAGAATATATAAAGCACTAAGATATAACAGGGCCCTCAAATTTAAAGACCCAATTCAGAAATAGGCATCTGAGATGAATATACACTTTTCAGAAGACGAAATTAAAGAAGTGAATAAATATATGAAAAAATGCTCCACATTGCTAGTCATTCATGAAATGCAAATAAAAACAACACTAAGATACCACTGCACTCCAGAAAGAATGGATATCATAAGGAAATCAACCAACAACAAATGTTGGAGAGGTTGTGGGGAAAAGGGAACACTTCTCCACTGCTGGTGAGAAAAACAGTAGGACTAGAAATCCCATTCAAGCCAGCTATCCCCCTACTGGGAATTTTCCCAAAGGAACTGAAAACTTTGTATCATAGTGATATATGTGTACCTATGTTTGTAGCAGCACAATGTGTGATAACAAAATCTTGGAAACCACCAAGATGTCCATCACATGAGGAATGGTTGAAAAAGATGTGGTATTTCTATATAATGGGGTATTACTCAGCTGTTAAGAATGTTAAGTTTGAAGCATTTATACTGAAGTGGATGCCACTTGAACATATACTCATAAATGAAATAAACCAGACACACATGTGTAAATATCGTATAGTCTCCCCAGTATAAGAAGCGAAAAGCAGAAATACAAAAGGAAACGTACAACAACAACTAAAATCAATTGTGTCCAATAAGGCAAAGTGAATGGCATATGCTGCAGGATACTAATCAGCTTTTCTTCTGGATGGTTAACAACCTAAGTTCACAGATCAAAGTTGGAGAAATAGAAGAGCCACAAGTCCAGTCAACATTTTGTCCCTAGCCTTTCAAGGTCAGCGAAGACTCAGGACATAGGAGAACCTGTACTGCAACATCATGAAACTCAGTTGAACTCCAAATTTTCTGAACAAGGAGATTATGGAGCCACAGAGGAAAGAGATCAAAGTTCTAAAGTGTGCCTGAGGAGAGTCACATGGAGAGAAAACTTTCTCTCAGGCTGTCATGGAGAGCAAACTGGTCAAGCATTGGCTGTGACTCATCCACATGGATGACACAGACAAAGGATATACAGAATAATGTACAGGACTACAAGATAAACCCTGAGGGGACTTCACTGACCTCATAAAAAACATAAAGTACACGTTTTGGCATATAAGTTTTACTCTCTCTAGGTCTTAACTATCCAGCAGAAAAGTATAAAAATGAAGTATACATCGTGGGACCATAATATTAAGCTGAGCTATAAATGGCTATGGTCGACAACTTCTTCGGATAACTCACTATTGTAGTGGAATGCTGGACTGTGTTGGATTGTGTTGTCGAGTTCAAGCACCTAAGTTCGTTGAATGACAATGGAGCGCCCATCTCTGACAGGTGTAGACAAAGGAAGGGGTATAGAAAGGAAGAATCATGATTTGTGTATAGACAGTACAGTTGGGATAGATAATGCTGTGCTTCCGCATAATCCTATGAGAGGCAAGATTTGCACTAATGGTGGTTGGACAGGATATTATGTCAGCTTCTAGTACTGTGGACAACCACTAGGAAAACAACAAGGTAGAAAGTATTAATTATTGAATCTTTGATGTAATTCAGGTATAAAAAATAAGATATGCAAACAACTACACTCTCTTTATTTACTGAAAAGAGACATATGGTATAATAATGTCTGTAAGTATAATATCATGTATGCACCTTATATGATACCAAAACATTATGAAAACAGTTTGTAATGTATTAATTTATCAAATCCATTTGTCAAGGTATCTTAAAACTATCTCATTGATATTTGTACTTCAATAAAACAAAAATTAAAAAATTAAAAAGAAAGGAAACTGGTGCTTACGAGGCCTAAGGTATGTGGATGGAACCACAACAGCAGAGGCACATCTGGTCCGGAAGCCAAACTAATTTTTAGGTCGGAGAGCTGGCCGTGCCATCAGGTTAACATGGATCAACTGTGTGGCATTTTCCTGATGTCCAGAGTAGGCCACTTTAGACTGCTTTTTCGAAATAAACTTGAGTTTGGGACACACAACTTTAGGGATCTGGTGCTTATCAGTAGCCTGACTGTCACATGTCGAAGCTAACATCTCCTTCTGTTCCACTTAATTGAAAAGACCCAGTCTTTCCTTTCTTCACTCCTGGTCAATAGTGTCAGTCCCTTACTTAGCACTTTGCAGAAGACATACAGAACCCTTGGGCAGATCAAGAGGTGGGGACAGGGAACACGAATTCCTGACCTGTGTCCTCAAGACCTCTAGGGCCCAAACTAGCCCAAGTCCCAGTGCATTGGCTTGCCCACTGTGCCCTTTCTTCATCAGTGAGTGAAGGAGCAGCCCTGTTTCCTCTTCTAAGCCTTGGTGAAAACTCAGTTTTGCTTTTTTTTTTTTTATAATGGGAATCGAACTCAGGGCTTTGCACTTTCTAGGAAGGCACTGTTGCACTGAGCGACATTTCTGACCAGACAAGTTTATATATATATAAACCAGGAATCAAACTTAGGATCTTGTGCTTGCCAGACAAGCACTTATGCCACTGAGCTCTCTCCCCAGCTCCTAAAGTCAGTTTTTGAAGACATTGCCTTTTCTCCAGTCATTACAGTGACACACGGGCTATGAATGGAATGGCCTGATCTGGGGCTCTCTTGATGCGATGCTGCAAAAGGGATGTGCATGTGGTAGGAATTACATATCTGTGTTGAATTTTGATCTTTTCTCAGCATGAGGACAACTTTGGAACCCTTTCTCCCCAAACTGTGAGACAGCAGTGACAGGAAGCTCCAGCCACCCCATGGTCACAGGGGCCAAACAGTGATATTCTAGTGAGCTGTGCTGCTAAGTCATAATTAGCAAGTTCATGTAGAACTACATACTCAGTACACTTTTGGGGTACTGGAAATCACACTCAGGGCCTCACCCTTGCTAGGCAGGCGCTGCCCTGCTGAGCTACAACCCTGGCCTATCAATTCTTTTTCTGTTTACCATACTTCCATTGGCTTTGTCTGGATATATAACTCTGAGGTAAGCTGAGGAGCTTCAGCGAAGCATTTATTTTAACATGATACTCTTTGAAATAATTCTGTTAGGGCTGTAGAAATAGCTCAGTGGAATAAGTGCTTGCCTCCTGAGTTTGATCCCTGGTACCACCAAACAAACAAACAAAAAACAACTGAAATCATCCTATGTCATTTAAGAATTGAATGGCCAGCAAAGGAGTAAGTGCAGGGACTGTTTGGTGGGCTGAATGGTGGCCCTAAATACATTCCACATTGCTTAGTCCTGCCTGGAGCCGACGTGGGTATGTGTGAAGGACCTTGAGAAGCAGTGTCCTTTGGTGAGTCCTAAATACCACCTAAAACATCCTTATTAGGGACATGACCCACATAGAGGAGAAGGAGGCCTGCGACACAGGAGGCAGAGACTAGAAAGACAGGCAGCAAGAAAGGAATGTGGCTGAAAGAGTCAGGATGGACCCTACTCCGGAGGATGGGCCTAATGACATTTTGATTTTGGCCCAGTGATGTTGTCCTTGAACTTCCAGCCTTGAGGACCATGAGCAAATCAATTTCTGTTGTTGGAAGCCATGAAGATTGTGCTATTTGTTACAGCAGCTACAGAAACTAGCACTGATACTCTATCATTGAAGCTGTCTTATTCTTTCTCCACAAAATGATTTCAAATCATACAGTAAAACAGAGAATTATGCAACAGGCCAAATATATTAAAACACAGTTACTAGAACATAAGCATACGAAGTACTGCAGCACAGAACGTGTTCATTAAGGCGATACAGGCAAGTTAGAGATGCTCTGAGTTTTGAAAGATATCAGTGTGTTTAATGACTGCATGGATCTAAATGGGATCTGTACAAAAAACTTGGGCCGTGGAGTGTCATCTATGGAGGAGTCTTGGACATGGTCACCAGGGTACACAGTGTTCTAAAATCACTACAGTCCTGCACTTGTCGGAGAGTCTGGGATGCGCTGGTGACCATTGCCACAGGGAGTGCTCTTGGTTTGTTGCCTATACTCACAACTGGAAGAAATGGTAGATTTCAGGTTACCAACTGCAGGCACAGATCCCTGGCTCAGAGGCAAAAGAAGGAGGGTACCAACTTGCCAGCCGCAGAGTGCGTGGGGCAGCAGCAGCAGGGTGGGCAGGGCATTCGTTAGGAAGGCAACCTGTGCAGATGCTCTCGGCTCGGGCGTGGCCCCAGAGAGCAGTGAGCGATAAGGCCGGCTTGGCAAATTGGGCAGGGTGTCAGGCTGACTATGAAATATGACGAGTTAACAGCCGAGGCTGGTGGTGTGACCTGCTTTCAGACACTTCATTTAGAAGTTATCATATTGCTGGATGCTTCCTATAATTTGTGTTGATGCTGATTGTGATAAATCATGAGTTTCTGGCAAACTCCACCAGCCTGCTCCAATGGCTGAACAGAGAAAATGTGTAATTCTGTGGGAACATTCATGCCACGAACGAGAGTGAGGGTCTGCCCGTAACAACAGAATGCTCGGTCAGTGAACAAAGTAATTAAATCAAGCTAATTAAATCACAATAAAAATAATTTTAATTTAATTAATTTCTCTGCACTGATGGAACATTATGTGGAAACCAAGAGGCTTTCTGAACACTAATAGAATTTCAGAGCTGGGCCACCAAAGTTGTGGTCACTGGCGTGGCACGTGGGTTAATGTTGAAAGAATGAAATTAAATACACTTAACGAGCTGCTGATATGTTGACTGAACCTCAAATGGAAAATGATTTTCAAAGTGAGGGAATAGCATCTCTTCTTTTTCCAGTTAAGTTGCAGTACTGACCTAATACATGTCAAACCTGGTAATAATTTAAAAGGTAGATAACGTAGATGGTGCATGATTGCCGCCCTGTGTTAAAACTAATGGGTATCTTAAGCCAAGTGAAAGCAAATAGTTTAGTAGGTACACCCGTTACTCTCAGTCATGTCCTCGGCAGCTAGCATCTAATACAGCCACTGGGAGCATTAGAATAGGGGTCTTATGAGGCCCCTAAACAAGAACCAAACAAGTGGCCATAGATTTTAACAGCAACATAGAAGATTTAGATGAGCCATATGGAAGGAACCTCTGGTTGGGCCACGAACTCCTTTAAGACATGAACCATCTCTTCTTCCCTCCACAACCACCCCAACCCTTTACCGCTAGACTTAAGCAGAGAGATGTACACTTGCTGGAACTCCAACGATTATAATTTGATCAAATGATTAAAGTCATTTAAGAATTTTTCCCCTCAGGGCTTGAGCATGAGGATGGATGCTCTTCCGTGGTTGTTTAGACATTGTTCAGTTCATCAGCAGGGGGATGCTCTGACAGGCAACCTTTCAAGGTCACCTCCATGAGACTAATTTTGTCATGCAAGCAATGCTGGAATTCTAAATATGTGCTAGCAGGCACTCACATAATTACCAACTGTGATTTTAGAGGAGTTCTGTGCTTTGGCTCCCAATGTTATTTATCATGCAACTTATTTTAATTAATATGTTGTGTGTGCCAACATTTGAACCAGACCCGATTATGGCTAGACAGGGCACCACATTGTTTGGGGGTGAAATTGTTTTCTGGGGTGCAGCTGGTTTTCTTCCTCAGCAGTCAGGGCAGCAAGGGCGCCAGGAGCAAAGTCTTTGCTGCCCAGGGTCACCCTGATCTCTGTCTTAGATGTCTGGCCACCAAGAGGCTGCTTCTCCACCCACGGGAGGGTGTGTGTGGGTGTCTGGATGCCTGTGGAGAGGGCTCCAGAAGCTATACAGCGTGCTTCAGAGAGAAGGAGGGGAGATAGATGTTCGTTTGTGATATGTGGGGCACTGTGTGCCAGCCTCCAGTTGCAGGTGTCTGAATGCTGGCGAAGAGGGAACTGTTGTCTGTGGTAACACAACTGAGCAAGCGCAATAGCACGAAGCCCATTGGCTGCAGAGGCTCCTGTCAGACAGCACACTCACCTAAGGACTGGCAGGGCCATGAGCAGGTCCTCAGCTTCCTACGCACTCCTCCCTCAAGGGTTAGAATAGGATACTTTCAAGGAGAAGACTTTTGTCTTTCTGGACAGGGGCTCTTTCAGCCCAAACAGCCTTCTAGGCATTTCCACCCCAACCCTAGCCCCGTCCTCCCTGGTGTTTCCTAGGTCCCTCCCTCTCTTCTGCACTCCTGCCCTAAGTGACCATTCTTCCCGGGACAAACACATGGTGCAGCCATGCCACAAAAAGCGCTTTTCTCCCTAGGACATCTTTCCATTCTAGCGGCTGCTCATGCTGACACTTTATGTTCTTGTATCTTTAATGAGAATTGAAACCTGGCATAAGGTCTAGCTGTATTGCTATGATTTTTGAAAGATGCTTCAGATCCTGCAATAATCTTCATTTGGGGTGTATGTAACACATGTCAAACAATGTGTTGAGCACTTTTCCTGAGTCACTAAACTCCCAGGCACTCTTGTCAGGTAAGCACTACTGTTGTTTCCTCCATACAGATGATGAATGGGCAGCTTGTGGGAGTTACACGATTTACCCCAGGGCAGTGTGGCTGTGGTCCCAGGGCTCATGGAATTACGGTTCTCCTCTTCCAAGTTCTTCCTCTTAAAACCCTCCGTTTGTGGCCTGCGTACCTCCCCCTCACACAGCTGCCCACCAACGCTTACCCAGAGCTCATGTATCCTCTTCCTCCATGGAATTCTCTTTTTCAACCTAAAAATATGTTTTCAGGAGCAAGATTTTAGATCAAACAAGACTGTTAGGGCTATTTCTCTTTTTTTATAAATTCAATTAACTACACACTGGGCATCTGTATTGGCCCAAGGGTTCTGTAACAGGAAGAAATCTCTTCAAAGACATTGGCTTGGGGACCTGAGGACATCTTAGTAACACTGAGCTTTGACTAGGGCGAGTCCCATTCTCTGCCGTGGCCTGCGTCCATCTGCTCAGCAGCATTCTGTGCACTTCAGAAATAACCGCAGCCAGTGGAGGGAAATTGGCAGCGAATGGACAGCCCAGAACCCCACCTTGCTCCCCGTTGGGTGCTCTCCCTTTGATTTTTTCTTTTCTCTCCAAATTGACTTTGTCCACTCTTGTCCCCTGCTCTGTGCCAGCCCCTCTTTCCTGTCACCCTGTCTCTGTGCAGTTGGCTTCACACTACAATTGTTTGGGTGGCCTTAGCCAGCTTCATCATTCTCTGCTGAAAGAATAATAATAGAAAACCCCAAAGAGAAAATATTTACCATTTCTGAAATGGTTTGAATTAATGAAATAATGCTCCGGGGCATTTAGATTGAACCTGTGTAATTGTAGGTTGTAATGTATAATAGTAGCTCACGCAGGGATATCATTTTGTGCTATTTTACTTTCAGGTTTTTGTTAATCCAGTGGGTTTGGTGGAATTAGAGGGCTGCTGTGAAAAAAAAAAAAACTCAGCAACCTGCTGGTGCCAGAACAGCCTTGTCAAACTAGCAGGTAGCTGTGCGTTTAGCCTTTATCCTGTGCACAATAAGGCCAATCACCAGGACCCGTAGGAAGAGTATTGAACTGTCGACACAGGACGTTTTTGTTGAAAGTAGTCCTTTTGATTTCATCTTCCTGAACTAATGTAATAGAAGCAGACATTATGGGCCACATTCATCTCAGTTTGATAGGGACCATCATGAATACACAGCCACGCGTGCAAGCGCGAAGGTTATCCCTCTGCTGGAAGGGACTTGGAGATGATGGCCGAGGCCAAGGCTGGGAATGCCTCAGCCCAGGTAAGCACGGAGCTTGGTAGAGATCGCTGCCTTGCCATTTGTATGCTGAGGATATCTGACTTCTGCAGTATCCTGCATCTCAGCCACACGCCAAGCTTCTCTAATTAGAGAGTGTTTACTTCTAAACAAGAAGAAAGAAAAACAAAGTGAAAGAATCTTGAACTTGTATTTGCTGATCAGAGGCTGTTTCTATGGAAACAGAAACAGAGCCAGCCATGAACAGCTAGGGTCGGAGGCTGAGTTCATGTCAGCCTCTCCATATTCTCAAATTCCAACTCCTTGTCCCTGTGAGTTTATGACCTCAGTGGGGACTATTTGCAAACAAAAAGAGCTTCACATAACTTGAAAATTTAGGCACTTTCTCCCAAACAAAAAGCTCACAGAAGTTGGCCCGACTCTGGCCTTTGAGGGGATGCAAACTTATGAAGCCTTCTCATTTCCTTCTGGCTGGAACATTCCAAGTTTGGTGTAACATGGTAAACATCACCCCAACATTTATTTGTGTGGTTGCTAGGGTGCCATTTTTCATGCATTTGCTAAAGGGCGCTGCGAAGAGCAGCTTATGCTCCCTCAGTGATATCCTGCCTTGATTGTGTAAGGTGTTAGACTGAAAACATGCAAGTACCTGCAGATTGAATTTTTTTTTGTGGTGCTGGGGTTAGAACTGGGGGCCTTATGCTTGCTAGGCAGGCACTTATGCCACTGAACTATCTCCCCTGCCCACAGTTGCAGATTGAACTTGAAATACTGTATATAAACAGAATTCCTCAAACTGAATAAAAAATATAGCCTGAGCCGGGCGTGGTGGCGCATGCCTGTAATCCCAGCACTTGGGAGGCTGAGACAGGAGGATTGTTGTGAGTTCGAGACCAGCCTGAGCTACAAAGTGAGTTTAAGGCCAGCCTGAACTGCATAGTGAAACCCTGTCTCAAAAAGACAAAAAAAAAAAAAAAAAAAAAAAAAAAAAAAATATATATATATATATATATATATATATATATATATATATATATATAGCCTGATATTCTATGAAGACTCAAGAAGTTTATGTCTCACAATTACTCTGGAACTGACAGTGTTCTATGCTATTCCTTCACTCATGCATTTGTTCAGTAAGCTTTCACCTAGAAATCAGGGGGTGCCAGGCTTCGGGTCTTGGACTGTGGAAGGCAAGTGACAATTCATGGGTGTTTCTACAACAAGGCAGAGGCAGTGCATAGGAGGTTTGTGATAGGGAGATGTCCAGCGTACAAAGGGGCCAGGGCAGCCATGTGCACGGCTGCGTGTGTGCTTGTGTTGTATGCATGCAGGCGCATGTTCCCAGGCCTGGGCAAGCCCGTAGTGCCAGAGTAGGGTTATGGATGGAGATGGAGCTACAATAAATCTTTTTAAATTAATTAATTAATTATTTAGTACATGGTCTTGCTACGCAGCTCAGACTCATAGTGTTTCACCTGTCTCAGGTTCCCCAGTGCTGGGATTATAGGCATGTGCCCCCATGCCTGGTTTTGGTGGCCAGCATGGCACACCCTGTGTGCACAGTACACACTGCCAGGGATTGAACCTGGCTCTATTTGCCATTTGCTTGCCTTAAATCTTGAAGCACTTTTTTTTTTTTTGGTATCAGAGATTGAATTTAGGACCTTGCACTTGCCAAGCAGGCGCTTATGCCACTGAGCTATCTCCCTGGCCCTCATACATAGAAGTTAGGCAATAAAAGCTAAGTAGATCACATTCTAGAAAAGAGGAATCATTAGAACAAATAATGCACCCAAACTCAGTTATTAGCCTTAACTAGTGAGAGCTAAGGCGACTTAGGTTATGGTGGTGGCTAAATTTGGAGAAATCGGCAGTGGTCCTGTGTTCATGATAGAGTTCATTTGTTGAATGAAGGAAGGCAGAAAAGAAGGAAGAATGGTAATGGCTACTACACAGGAAAGGATTGGATTTGCCTCCTTTGTGTGCCTGGTGATTTTTTAAAAATACAGTAAATATTTCCTTTAACATTTACCTTTAGAACCTCAATATCTTTGTTGATAGAAAAAGATCTAATTAAGGAATGTTATGAGAGTCAAATGAGACACTAACATACAGTACTGAACATGTCCCTGGTGCATTCTTCATGCTCCATAACAGTGGTCATTCTTATAACAACAAGTGAAGAGGAAAAAGGCTGTAATCAAAGTGCCAACACGAGGTGATGGCAGTGAGAAGGGGGTGTAGAGAGAGAGTGGATCTGAGAGCTCTCTGGGGAGACAGTGTTGGCAGGGCCAGTGCTGTTGGAGAGGGAGACGAGTCAAGAATGAGCTCCCGGTGTCGGGGTGGGTGCACAGCTCTCCTTCATGGGAGAGCAGCAGGCAGTGTCCACAAAGGAAAAGCCCATACAGCTCTCCTTACTCTGACTTACGTTGTTGTGAGGGAACACTGCAGATGCTGAGTAATTTATAGTGGATAGAGACTTGTCTCTTGATTCTGAAGGCTAGAAAGTACAAGATTAAAAGACATTGCATGGGCAAGAGAGAGTAAGAGGTCAAATTTTCACCTCAGGTCCTTCTATAATTAGCATCCATTTACTTCTGAGGGTGGAGCTCTACCCAAAAGACCCCAGATCCTAGTACTGTTGCACTGAGGAACACGCTGAAGCCACAGAAGACATCAAAACTCAATCTTTTTTCTTTTCTTTTTTGATGGAACTGGGGATTGAACTCAGGCCCTTGCACATGCCAGGCAAGCACTTATTCTACTGAGTCATCTCCTTGACCCAAAACTCAATCCTTGATCCAAAGAGCCTGTTTTACAAAACTGGATTGAAAGCACAGTATAGAGTGGAAGGGTTTGTTGATGAGAGAGACTCTAGAAACTTCTCAGTGGGAATGCTGGGGCCATAGTAACCCAGTGCCCCTAAGCATGTGACCACTGGAACCTCCTCAGCCCTCCTTCCAGAGTGGGCTAGCCCCTGACCAGCTGTAGGAGTCAAGCTTCCCTGTAGGGCTCTGAAGCTCCTCGAGGTGACACACCACCTGCATGTCAGTCACCACTGCTTGACTCTCCACACCGGATCCAGTGCCACTACATGTAGCTCTGCTGCTGGGGAAAAAGTTAAGAATCCTGCTTCTTTGTGTTCCAGCCAGAGCAGTAAAACTTATTCCCAATACTAATAGTACAATTTAAATTTATTATCTTTATACTTTACAGTGTCCATCGCAGTAAAATCTGTTCCCAAGAGAATCGTTACAATTTCCAACTACTTAAGGAATTATTTTTGTTTATGTTTTAAAGCCACAGCAGTAAAATTTAACACCCACTATAATAGCATAACTTTTAAAACTTGCCATAAATGATAATTGTGAGAATGTCAGTCAATATGAAAATGCTTTTCCAGGAGAAAGCAACTTTTTTTTTTTTTGGTTGTTTTGTCATGAGGCTCAGATTTTTTAAAGTGCATTGAGAAACACATTCCTTTCCAATTAGTCAATTTTGTCGATTATATCTCATAGACATCTCTCGAGTTCCCCCAGCTCTCTGCTCACACAGCCCCCAAGTTTATGCTCCATTACTGTAGCCCACAGTGTGATGGCCTGGAGCCTGTGTAGCTGGCACATGCTTTCTCCTCATTTGGTGCCACCCTACTATCCTGTTTCACCACATGTCTTGCTGGTTTCCAGCAAACCGTGGGGGCTAGAATGGGAGTTATTTAGTAGTACAAGGAAGTAATCACATCCACTATGTGGACATGGTATGACAAATAGCCTAGTTTCTGTATCGAATCAGTAGTAGGACAGAGGGAAAGGGAAGAGGAGGGAGACAAGAGGACTGAGAACCATACACGTACAACCATGCTTCATCTGTGGGCTTCATGTGGTTTCTGATCCCAGCAAACCAAAAGTATAAAGGCATTTGGAAATCACAGAAAAGCCAACATGATCTGGACAGTAGATGATGTTTAAAACTATTGCTAATTTCATTGGTATGTGGTGGTGCTCCTGAAGGCCTCACTTATTGGTAGGGGTGTATTCTTGGGTACTCATAGAGGAAATGACATGATGGCTTCCAGTTATTTTAAGACACCCAGTCTCTCTTTCCTCCAAGAAGATAGGTGGTGGAGATAAATGAGAAACAAGATTGCCAAAATGTTGACGCTTGTTGAGAGGGTGGGGGTGGGTAAGTGGGTACTCAAGTGTCATTATGCATTCCATCTACTTTTTGTGAATGTTGGAAAATAGTATGATTAAGTGTAAAAGATTAAAGAGAACAGGCTGGATGAACTATCTGAATTTTTATTTGTTTTTGTTTTTTGAGATAGCATTTCACATGTGATTCAGTTTGACCTTGAACTCTATAGATAGCCCAGGCCTTGAACTCAAAGCCGCCCTCCCACCTCAGCCCTGCAAAGCACTGGGATTACGGGGGTGACCTTGCTGGGCTGAACTTTTCAACACCAGCCTATTCATTCAAAAATGATTTTCAACAGGGATGTTGGTGGTATAGTGGTTAGCATAGCTGCCTTCCAAAACCGATTTTTTTTTCATCACTTACTTCAATAGATTATTTTACTGAAAATAGGGGTTTTGCAAAATCGAGTAAGACACAGACTCGGTCCCCAAAAGTCTGCCACCTGGTAGGAGAGGGGAGAGCTATACTTGTGAAAAGACATATAAAATAATACTTGGTGTAACTCAACAATATCCAGAAGAGCCAAAAGAGGATATAAAGCACTCAAGGTACAGAGCACTGCATGGCATGCCGATTTTAATATATGAGGAGAAAAATGACGACTGTAGTTATATAAGCTTAAAGACTGCTCATACATGTCTTATATGTCTGAAGTATATATAAGAATTCATGAACATTTGTTTAGATTTAGGAGAGAAGAGAACCAGGCTAAGAGGAACTTTTTATTGAGTAGTGTTTATATGTTTTGGTTTTTGGAAACACATAAACATATTCCATTTTCAAAAATTTAAAATAAAAGCAAAGTGCTGGTGCTAAAGATATGTCTCAGTGATACAGAACTTGCTTAGCAGGCTCAAGGTCTGGGGTTCAATCCCCAGTATAATACCTGAGGAAAGAAAAGGAAAAAAGAAAGCAAGTGCTGCTGGCTCTGCTCCTGTGTGGGGTCTTTGTCCACCCATTGTCACCTTGATGTGTAGTCTGTAGTCCTCACCATGGCTTTCAGGGTGGCCACAGTCTGATTCTTGTGTTCTCTCCCCTTACACATGTCACCTCTGAACAGCACTGAGCTCTCCCAAGCTGCTCTGCAGCCAGGCCCTGCTCTTTCTAATGCAGGAATCACACATGCTCTTTGCTCTGCCTGTTCTTCCTGCTGAAAGGCCTGACCAAGTCTTGCCCATTCTTCAGGCTTTGCTGCAGAGGTCACTTTTCATGCAGCCTCCATCACCTTGGGCTTCCTGCACCTGCGCAGTTCCTTGTTTTTGGTCCCATTGCTTTGTGTCTCTTTCTGGGTCCTGTAAGGATGAATCTCTGAATTATGTCTGATTTGGAAGGAATCATCCACCTTTTTCTTTACTGAGTGTAAACCTCACAGAAGCCTGCATGACTAATGTTCCCCTGGGCTCCATCCCCTGTTGCCAAGCTTCCTATCCAGTGTTCAACATGGAGAACAGCAGTGAAGGAGTCAAGAGTTACAGGGTGTAAAGAGATGATCATCTTGTACGGGGCTGGCATGTAAACCCCGAATAGACAGAATTGCCACTAGAAATGAAGACAGGGAGAAAGCCTGTCATGCTGAGTGGAGAGAGAGTGGTGTAAATTGGTAGAGCAGCACTTCTCAGAGAGGCTGTGGAGGTGGAGGGTTTTCTTGACCCTGCAGTGGAGGGAAATATTTATACTGGGGAGAGCACAGTTGTGAGGAAAATAGATGAGAAAAGACTTTTGAAGTTTATTCAAAACAAAATGGCAACAATGAACCTAGTGTTTGGTGGAGGTGTCTGTGTTTCTGGAGGTCTTAGCAGTTCCACAAAAACTTCCATTAGTAAACTTCACTATTGTTTTTTAGGATTCTAAATATCTGAAGATGTAAGAATTAAAGGTATTTGAGATAAAGACAAACTAAGGGGAAGAGAAAGACATGAGCCTTGAGAGCCAAAGTATGGGATGGGAAGAATCAGGAGAGCTTGGGAAATATTGCAGGGAGAAGAAGAGAGGAAGAGGCACGGAGGGGCCCATGCAGGGTCACAGGAGGACATCAAACCCAGGGAGGAGCTCTGGCAGGGTCTGAGTTGTTAGCAAGTCACCTGCCACACTGAGCCTCATTTTCACTGTCAAATGTAAGCAGGGGCAGCGAGCTCTGAAATACCCATCCTCACCTGCCGCAGAAGGACATTCCTAGAGTAAGACGCCTGGCTCCAGAGAAGCTGTGGCCTTTGTAACTTGTATGTTTTGCAATGTCTCTTACAGTCATGTCTTAGTATTTGGCTACTTTGAAACTCACTGAATTTGGTACTCAATGTACTTCAACATAAGCAGTTCGTCCTGGCACTCATTATTTGTTTGGTGCACGACGTGCAGGCCAGAGCTTGTCTGCGTGCATTGCCTGGAGGCCCCTTGCCCTCATAGCTAGGACAGCTTGGCCTGGGATGCTTTGGGGGCTCATCATGCCTCTCAGAACTGATCCGCTCTGAGTACCAAGGTAGTGCTTGACATCAGCTACGACTACCATTCCTAAATGGTGGCTGTGGGATAGAGGGCAGCTTGCTCTTTGCCCCCCCACCCCCCGCAGTGGGGGACCACCTGAGCAGCTCTCCTTGAAAGAAAAGTGACTGTCTCCATTTTGACTGAGTCTGATCCTATTTCTTCATATTGTTATGTGCAGAGCTGGCTAGGACACACTACCATTTCACGAGTTATTCAGTAGTGCCTGTGTCATCAGCTTCTCTGTCACAGTGACACAGGGCTTGTGCTTGGGGAATACTTACATTGCTTAATAATAGCTTCAAGGTGAAAAGACAGTGATGTTTGTAATCCAGATCGCCCAAATGAAGGCATACAGGGCTTCTTTTTTTTTTGTCTTTTTGAGACAGGGTCTCACTATGCAGTTCAGACTGGTCTTAAGCTCACTTTGTAGCTCAGGCTGGTTTCGAACTCACAACAATCCTCCTGCCTCAGCCTCCAAAGTGCTCGGATTACAGGCCTGTGCCACCATGCCCAGGGTAGGGCTTCTTTTAAGTGAAGAGTTGGAAGACAAAAACTTGTGTGAAGACATTGCTAAGGTGTAAGATAAGAACAAATCTCTCTAAAGTCATGATGAAGGAAGAATGTTGATATTACTTTTGTTGTCTCTCCTCAAACTATGGAAGTTAATGGCACATTGCATAGATGGATAAGGCAGAAAAGACATTAAATTACTTTATCTATGTACAGGAAAATACATATCAGTTTTAAGGTTTGATTCTATCTGAGGTTTAGGAATCCATGAGGGGTCTTGGAGCATGTCCCTCTTGGATAAGAAAGAACTCCTTCTTCTCACTTTGGGATGGCCGTATGCTCCTTTTTGATGAATTTTTCAGCATAGACTTCATCTCCATTGCCTGGCAGTTTTTGGTAGTGGGAAGCTGGTGGGCACTGGGCCGGCTCTGGCTCTTGTCCTGTTTCGGTTCTGGTTGCACTTTCTTCTGTTTCACAACTGGTGACCCCTAGCTAGGCACGTGGCCTCTGCGCCTGGGGCTTCTTTTCATCATTATTGGATCACAGTGATGGGAGCTCACCAGGCTGCAGTGAGAACCGCTTGACTCAGCAGCTGAGGAAGCTCGGGAGCACCTACCTCCGTGCTGCTTGACGGTTGGCCGTGGGGCTCCACCAGTATGGAGGGAAGGGAGCTCACCTGCACGCGCTCAGAGGCAGCCTCAAGTCAGCCGCGCAAGGCAGCCAGCACAGCCCGTCAGTCCAGTGCGTTCTCTGGAGCTATGACACAGCGGCAGCTTAAAAGGCCCATCCATGGGGAAGGGTATTTTTTTATTTTAAAGAGAAAAAAATAAAAGTAACAATTGAGTTTCAAAACAGGCTAGTAGGAAAGTGACAATAATTAATACATTGTATACTATTATATTCATAATAGTTGTTCAGAGTACAAGATACCGACATGAAATAGTGTCCAAACAATATTAGCGGAAACCTTTCTTTTCAATGAGCTAAAATATACTAGCTATATAACTATCTTAATTGTCGTGTGTGTGTGTGTGTGTGTGTGTGTGTATTTTTCCCCCTTTTCCTTTCTCCATTCTCCCGTCACAATTAAGGATTTTTTTCTTTAGGTGGTTAGAAATGACTTTCGTGTTTATAGTTTTGAGACAGGTCTCACTATGTAGCCCAGGCTGGCCTCGAACTCTCAGAGATCCTCCTGCTTCAGCCTCCCAACCCAAGGGCTGCAATTACAGGCATGCACCACCACAAAGGCAGAGACAACACTTTGTTCTCAAGGTTGCTAAGCCAAAGGTAGAAGCTCTGTTTTCCACCCTGCTCTGTCCTTTGCAATTCGGGCTCTACACAAGTCACTTTCCATCACAGAGCTTTTGCATCCTTACTTCCAAGCTAACTATTCATCACTCCCAGCTAGTGATGGCTCCTTTCATGACTTCCAACTTTTCAGCAGTTTAAAAGCCCTTCACTTTTGGCAGGAACATAGCTTGAATTTGGATCTTCTCCTAGGCTGGTGATGTGGGGTGATTCTCTCAAGGTTGTGTGCAACAGCAGAGAGCCACAGTCTCAGCCAGCCCTGGAGTCTCAAGGGGAAAGCCCCGGGGTCTCAAGGTGTCTCTGTCTAGGTGGTTGGTATTAGGGCTGCCATGGCCAAGTGGCACAACACAAATTTATTTTCTCACAATTTTGGAGGGTGGAAATCCACTGTCAGTGTGTGGACCAGTTTGGTTTGCCTGAGGCCTCTCTCCTTGTGTCACAGATGGCCATCTTCTGCCTACCTTCTTAAGACTTTTCCTCTATGTCCCAGTCATCTCATAAGGACACAACCTACACTGGATTAGGGTTATATTTACATGACCCCATTTTAACCCAGTCATCACCTTAATGACCACGTCTTCACATGTGGTCACATTCTGAGGTACAGAGTGTTTTTCAACATATGGATTTGAAGTACACATAATCTAGCTCATCACAGAAGTCTAAGGGTGGCACAAAACAGGCATTTGATGAAAAGTAGTTAAACACATCAATGTATACTGTTAAGCTGTATTTTGCTAGGTCAAACTGTGTGCCTCAAGGGGGAAGAGCTGCCCCTCTGTCTTGCCTAAATTGACCACCAGGCATTATTTCCTTCCACTGCACAAAGCAAATCTCTTATGTTGGTGTCTGTTTACCTGGTGTGCTGCCACTGGGTAGGAACAAACTGGAGAGCTAAGAACTTGTTCCAAAACTTTTTTTAGGCACAATGCTGCTAAGTGGAGAATTTTTTTTTATTTCACTTTTGTTTTATTGAAGTACAAATATCAATGAGACAGTTTTAAGATACCTTGACAACATGGATTTGATAAATTAATACATTGCAAACTGTTTTCATAATGTTTTGGTATCATAGAAGGTGCATACATGATATTATACTTATAGACATTATTATACTGTATGTCTCTTATCAGTAAATTGAGACTGTAGCTGTTTGTGTATCTTATTTTTTATACCTGAATTACATCAAAGATTCAATAATTAATACTTTCTACCTTGTTATTTTCCTAGTGGTTGTCCATAGTACTAGAAGCCGATATAATATCCTGTCCAACCACCATTAGTGCAAATCTTGCCCCTCATAGAAATATGTAGAAGTACAGCGTTACCAATCCCAACTGTATTGTCCATGCACACACATCATGATTCTTCCATTCTAAGTGGAGAAATTAATTTTCTAAGTCTCCTTAGGCCATGCAAGGAGCATTAGGGTGGATCACTTCTGTTGTCTGGATTTTGCCTTTAGTGATCATATGCCATGTGTCACTGGAGCACAAGGTCACAGCTGCTACCTTAAGAAAAAGGAAAATTTGACTCATGCCTCCCAGATTGCTTGTGATATCTTTATAAAATAGGTTTTCAGTATTTGTTCATTTAAAACAAAAGCAAAAAAATAGTATCACTGACAACCACAATAGAATGAATGAAAAAAGAAGGAATGATTTGGCTTTAAAGTTTGGAAAAGTGGAAACACCCCTTTTCGTATGGTTCATCTTGGCATTTCTATGACCATGCGGTGCTCCAGCAGTTCACAACATAGGCCCAGAGTGGGTGAGGGGCCTTGTGCTCCGTTCTCTCTTCTGGTTCACAGGTTCCTGCATGCTATGAATGTCACCACCACCGGTGACATTCTTTTGCATGGTAGCCTGGTGGCTCTCTGTCATTCAAAATGTCCCTGTAGCCGAGGTTAATGCTAGCGAGCAAGGACTTGCTGCTCTGCTCGACTCCTACCCCTCTTCAGGAGCAGCAGGCAGAGGCAACATTGCCTGCAACCTCTGCTCTTCAGAGCCACTGCATTCTGACCTACTCTGCTCTTTTGCTTAATGACAATTATAAACGTCCAAGAAGCACAGCACC
>PVKA01000359.1:32586-106023 GCA_004027165.1 Ctenomys sociabilis
GGAGCCGCCACAATTAGCATTTAGAAATGGCTGTGTGACATCTTGGCCTAAAATATAGCTCTACAGCGCAGCCCGGCCTCAGCATCTGGAGCTGTGCTCGGAACAAGCAAGCCAACCAGTCCTATGTGAGCAGCACATGTTTACCTATGTGTATATATTTTGTGTATTAATCGCATGTTCTAAGCACAAAACTGGTGCACATCTGTTAATATTCATGCTGCTTAAAGTTGAATCAAATGAAGAGAGGGGGCGGGGCTTAAGGAGTCCAGTGTACCCACGCCTGCTTTAAACTTTCTCACAGTGCTATTTGGAACAGTCTGGTTTTCATTCACAGAGTGAATGGTGGCTTCCTAGGGACCAATGTGGGTGGAGACGGCTCTTTCACCTTCTGAGGGGATTGGACTAGGCACTCAGCTAAGCACAGCCCTGCCTTCCCCTTCTCTCTCCACCCTCCTCTTCTTTTCCTGTATGTAGTATTGGGGATCAAACCTCAGGCTTTACACAAGTTAGGCAAGCTCTGCACCACTGAGCTACATCTTCAGTCCTTTTTAAAATGTTTTAGCAACTGGCAAGATAGCTCAATGGACTAAGTGCATTGCTAAGGCAAGCGCAGGGACTGGGGTTTGATCCTCACCAGCCCCAGCCCTGGGTTCGCTGAGCTAGCTACAGAGACCAGACATGGTGATGTGTGCCTGTAATCCCAGAGTCAGGAAGGCTGAAAACAGGAGGATCATTAGGAGTCCAAGCTGTGAAGTGAGACGCTGTACCAAATAGTGAAAAAATAAAATAAAATAAAGTATATTGAGGTAGAATCTCACTAAGTTCTCTAGGCTGGCCTCAAACTTCAGCCTACAGAATAGCTGCGGTTACAGTGTGCACCACACCCCTGGCCCTAAGCTCTCTTTTCTTGAGAAGAAACCTCAAACAAACCAGGGGTCACTGTCAAAAGACAGGGCTTTCATATTCAAGCAGCATTCATGGAAAGGAACTGGTGCTTCTGGTGAGTGTGTGTGCACACGTGGAGGAGGATGGGAAGGTTGGAAGGAGGATGGAGAGAAGGCTGCTTCCTCCTCTTTTTTACAAAACATGCCTGTAGATTCTGTGATATGGCTGTTGTCTTCCACAGAAAAGAACTCATGCCGTAGACCCCCTGATGGGTGTTCTTTGTGGAGGACAAAAAATTCTAGGAGACAGCCCGGTGTTACTCTCCTACAGTGTTTGCTTGTTAATGAGTAAAGCACAGGCAAAAGAAGGGGCCCTGAGTCATTGTGAGGATGGCTGCCCGGCTGTCGCCTTCTCCTCCTTATTCCTGCCTGTTCTCCTATTTTCCTATTATCTTCAGGCTTAATCTTCTTAGCCCTGTTTGGTGAATGTATTTGACCTTGGTTCCCTTATCTCAGTGTCATAATAGAATACAACCAAAGTTTCGGGTTACAAAGTGAGTGCTGGTTCCTGGAGTAAGGGGTAATGGTGCCCTTCGTGGCTCTGTTTGCCTAGTTTGGCTACTGCCAATTTTGGTAGTACAGGAAATTAAGTAGTGGTTAACAAGAATTTCCTGCCAGCTTCAGAGTATGGAGGGAACTCCATTTAGTGTCACTCACCCCTGGCTAACTTATCCATTTTGGAACAATGTTGTGTTTCCTGCTATGTGTCCATTATGGCTTGTGTTTAGATGTCCTCCCGGAGCCTCATGCAATCACACGTGCGACTTTTTCAGAGGTGGCTGGATCTAGAGTGTGCAGCATTGGAATTGGTAATGCCAGGACCAAGGGCACTAGGATTAAGGGTATGAGTGTTGCCCACACTGAGTAGCCTGGATGATATAAAAGGAGCAGAAAGATGCTTTGAAGATTTCTCACTGCTTTTGCTGTCTTTTGCTTGTCATGAATTGTTTCTCCTCTGTGGTGGCCCTCTGCTAAGCCACCCTGCCTTGGTGCCAGAGATTATGGACTGAAACCTCCATAAGCTGTGAGCTAAATAAACTTCACTTATGCTGCCAGAAACTGTACTGGTTGGGTTTTTCTGCCTGAATTTCTTTGGTCCTACAGAGTGTTTCAAAGCACACTAAAGATGAGAAAAAGGAGGAGGAGGAGGAGGAGGGGAAGGAGGAAGAATTGGAAGAAGACAAAGAGGGGAAGAGGAACAAGAAGAAGAACAGAGGAAGAGGAGGAAGAGGAGGAGGAGGAGGAAGAAGCAGAGGAAGAAGAAGAAGAAGAAGAAGAAGAAGAAGAAGAAGAAGAAGAAGAAGAAGAAGAAGAAGAAGAAGAAGAAGAAGAAGAAGAAGAAGAAAAGAAGAAGAAATGGGATTAACTAAGACTGTCCAGCCCAGGGTGACTTGGGATACAAGGGCTAGTCCTGCCATGACATAGCCAGTGTCTTGGGGATGTGGTGGTGTGTGTGGGATGGAGAAGGTATGGTGTGAGAGAGGTAAGAAACACTGACAATGACAGCATTTAATAGCAAAAACTTGCTTTAGCGACAGAAGAAGGAGCCCGGCCAGACCAGGGTATTGGCTCCATGATGGAGCAGGACTTATAGCTGATTTGTTCCTCCTGGCTTCCTGCACAATGCTAGTGATGGAAGTAATTGTGCTACAGTGCCACTACTGAAGATGTGCCCTTGGAGGGAGGATGAGGATCCCGACCTCTTGTCTCTGCTTTCGTTTTCTGGCTTCCAGAAGCCAAGTATTTTGCTCTGCCATGAACTCCCTGCCGTGAGGCTCTGCTTCACCTGAAAACACCAGCCCAGCACACCGTGGACTGAAGCCACCAAAACCACAAGCCAAGGCAGAGCGCTCCTTCTTCTCAGTTGATATGCTCAGCTCACAGTGACAGAAAGCCAGGTGACACAGAGGCAGAAGGGACAGTAGAGGTTGTATAATGACAGAAGGGGTTGGCTCAGTTGGGTTAGAGCTGAAAGTGAGAAGGATGACTGCCTTTGGGGACTGAGACAAGTCACTGTATCTGACATTAGGGTAGACAAGGTCTTTCTTTAAAATGGCAATTGAAGAGACAGAGGCTATCCCCATGTTTGTGCAGAATCCAGTGATTTTGTTCAAAGTGATGGTTGAAGTAGATGTGAGAGACCAGAGTGCAACTCCACCTCTAACTGAAGAGAAGGCCGGGGATGCTTCTGTGCTTTGCTGCCATCATGGAAGGGAGAACTTTTCCTGGAGATGGAAACACTGTTTTGCTTCTCAGAAAGGGAACCAGTGAAAATAGCATGATTGCCCTTGGTTTAAGGAGTAAAAGTTGGGAGCAAAGAGGGCTCTTCTGAATAGTTCTTTTGCCATGGGCAAAGTGAGGTTGCCACTGGTCCAAGGGGAGTAGAGGGCAGGGGGAAGTGGGAAGGCTGATGGATTGCTGATGAGCCTATGAAGAATGAGGCAAAGCAGCATGAAGCCATTTGTTTGGGCTTTATAGATTTTCTAATAAAAACGTCAAGGTTTTTCACACCATTTTGAAAATGTCATCAAATGCAAAGCAGTTCCCCTTGTGCAGTGACAAAGGCTGCATTTCCAATGGTAAATTCCAGCTCAAGATGCAATAGCAAATCTTATCTGGTTTTGTCCAGGTCAAACCAGTATGGGGTGGGAGGGGAGGGGATAGAGGACAGTTGTGGTCTAGGACCCCGCAAGGCGACCTTTAACAGTTTACAGTAACACAACTGTCCTGACCTCAGAACCTTTTCGACTATAACCTGGAGAGTGATTTAGGTTAGTACTCACGCAGTGGAGCACCTCTGAGGGCAGGAGGCGCCCCTCAGAGCAAGCCTCCCAGTCATGGACTCACACTCTTCCTGACACAGCTATCCAAAAAAATAAGTGCATGGATTTTCTTCTCTCCAACCTCTCCCCTTGCAACCTGCCTTACATGCTTCCTCAAAGGTCTTATTATGAAAACTTTAGAGCCTCTCTACTCATCTGACAGCCCTTTGCCTTTTTTGTTTTCTTTTTTAAACCGTATTATTTAATCCAATGAATCCTAAATCCTGTCTCTTCAAAAGATATTTTATTTCAGGCCTATCAGATAGCTCAGTGGACTAAAGCACCTGCTTTAATATATATAATTTCAAAGTGGTGACTAAAATATTTGCTATTCTTTTCCCATTGTAAACTTTAAAATCGAGCATGTTATTCATCAGTCACAATATATCTCAATGTGGAAGTTTCTATCAGACATGCTTAGTCTTTATTTCATAAGACTTATAGTGTAAGAGAAGATTTGCAAACCACATATCTTACAATTTTCCAATAACTGAATCAAATATCATTTTTTTCTAGAATTAAATTTATATTAGTTCAATTTAAATTGAATTTAAAACATCTCATTCTCATTTCTTTTTTCAGTACTAGGGATTAAACCTAGGTCCTTAATAGTAAGCTATACCCCCAACAGTTTAAATGTTTTTAAACTTTTGAGACAGGGTCTCTATGTCATTAAATTACTTTTCCTGGGCTCGAACTTGAGAACCTCCTGTCTCAGCCTTAAGAGTACTGAGATTACAGGCATAAGCTACCAAATCTCAGTAAGAAACATTGTTTATATCACAGAGCAGTGTCCTATTATAGGAATGGTCTTCTCTCTTTGTTTTTAAATTCTCAACTGTGTCACTTGGTTCTCAGCACCCTGAGTCCTTTGCAGCCACCTCTGCTCCAGTGCCTCAGCATGGATCACATGCCTGCCAAGTTCCACCAGCCTCACCCCCACCCTGGACACACTGCTGACTGTCCCCTTCCTTGCCGCTGCCTTGCTCTGACCTGCTGGTGCTGTCTCTAGGAACTGTGTCATTCATGCAAGATGTGTCCCAGAAGCCACTTTCTTCTTGGCATCTTCCTGATCTCCTTAATTTCTCAACTACTGCTCTTTATTTTGAAGCTTTGAAGTACATTTGTACCCTCCATCAATCCACTTTCAACACATTTTAGTTTCCATATCCGGGTCCCATTAAAAATGCTAATTTTCTTGCAGTAGGAAGCTAGGCCTCCCATGTTTTTGAGCCTCCTACCCCCACCATCCACAATACAGTATAGACTTGGAGAGAAGCCTGAGGGAAGACACTAAGGGTCACATGTGGTCTGTTGGGAAGACACCAGTGTCAGTGCAACAGGCTTGCAGGGATAAGCCTGTTGGGAGCCACCAAATATTGGCAGTTAGACTACAGTTGTCTAGGCAAGAGTCTTGCTTCATGCAGGAAGAAAACTTTGAGAAACTTAACAAAGCTTCTCCTCGACAGAGTTTTCAAGGCATAGGAAGCTATTGCAAGAGGTATTAGCAATGGCTTGTCCTGCTAATTTGATCTACTAGTGGTTTGTTATAGTGTCCTGAATTCTTCCTTTTCTAAATTTACTGTATGTAAGAGAGATTCCTACTTGTTATTTCTGGCAATCTGACTGAATATTATGCCTGTTTTATCTGCAGTCTGAAAAAAAGCAACCTCATTCATTCATTCATTCATTCATTCAACAGGTATCAATTGCCTGCCACTCACCAGGAAGATACAACGGAAGAAAACAGTAAGGTCCCTGCTCTCCGATGTACGCTACACAAGCACACACTCAGCTGGCGCACTGTATCTGCAGGCTCATCATCAAGGGATTCAACCAAACTCAGATGAAAACCATTCAGAAAACTCCATGTGCATTGAACATGTGCAGCTTGGCTGAGGCCATTGCCTCCAGAATAATACATTATAACAGACATTTCCTTAGCACTTACATTGTATTAGGTATTACAGTAATATAGAGGTGACATAACACATCTGAGGATATGCCTAGGTTAGAGTTGAATACAATGCTTTCTACATAAGGGGCTCAGGAGGTTTGGAACTAATCCTCTCAGATACCTCGGGAGAAGTACTTGTGTGCGGTAACAAGTAGTGGTGAATGCTCCAAAGTGAGAGAAACACAGGCAAGAAGACAAAGTAACATAGTGCTGTTAGAGCAAACCAGTGAACAGGAAGCCACATGTGAAGGTACCTGCACAAAGTTAAATGTGCTGGAAAGCACCACAAGCACAATGTTACCTGCAGAGACAGGAGTGGAGTCCTGAAAATTCATTGGCTGCACCACTGGGGCAAAATAATACATTCGGGGGGCCTCTGTTTCTATGGTTTAAAATAAGGCTAATATTGCCTAACTGGCTAGGTGCTTGTGCAGATTAAATGCAGTAATGCAGAGAACTGCTCAGCAAGGGTAGAGGGTACAGGATGAGTGGCTGTGATGCAGGGACTGCTCAGCATGGGTAGAGTGCTGGGTGAGTTGTTCTTAGCAATGGCAGTTGTTGCTTCTTTCTGCAGCCTGTGTGGGTAGACAGGGGTTCACTCTGCTCTCTCCCAGGATCCTTCCATTCTTCTATTTTTCTGCCTGGGAGAAACAACTGACCATTTTCCTTTCCTTAAGAAAATGCCGGGGGCCAGGTGAGGTGGCAAATACAAGACTGTGTTGAGTAGCTTTTTGGGAAGGCTTGGCAGGAGGCTGGACAGAACCCAAGCCCAAGGCCAGTACTCAACCTGAAGGCCTTTGCTGCAGGCTCTAGTACAAGACGTGTCCTTTACAGGCATGGGGCTTAGACCCAGGGTGAGACAGATTTGCTGCAGCACAAGGACAAGCTGGGAAGAGCGCCAGCTCCAAGCCCGGCTGAAGGGCAGGCTCAGAGTGACCTCCAGGAAGCAGCAAAGTAGTGACACAGACAGGAAGCTGGTGACAGAGTGAGCAAAACCCCCAGCAGCTCTCAGCTTCATAGAGCCCAGGAGGCCAGGCAGGTTGCGGCTGGGGAGGGTGGTGCCTGGTAGGACAGGAAGAGGCACCAGCCCTGACCTAGTGGAGGTGAAAGTTACATTGCTATTCAAAGTACCAAAACTCTCTCTCTCAATCCCACCTCTCTTTTCCTGAAAAGACACCAGAAGGCTAGTTTTCACCCTCCACCTCTGTAGGGAAAGGGTTTTCTATGTCTGTTTTCTCTTACCCACTTACACATCCATCTGTCAATTAGTGGAATACCATTTTATCTCAGGCTTGCCTGGGTCCAGGGGCTGGAAATCTGAGCTTATGTTATTATTTAAAAACTGTCTGATAGCCATGTCTATGGGAACACTGATTCCCAAAGACAACAGGATCTGCATCTACAATAAATGAGCAGGATGCAGATTGATTCATAGCACCTTGCACTCCATGGGGTCAAACTCCATCCTGTCTTCTGAGTTCCATCTCCAATCTCCTGTCAGTCACCGAATTGATAGAACAGTCTGAAGCCATTCAGCAGAGTTATGTAGATCACCTCTCTAATTCTTGCTTATAGGTGCCAATATGTCAGGAGGATCTGGAAAGGGACAATAGGGCAGCTTTATTTAGTTTTACAAGCAAACGCCTGAATGCCAAGGAGCTCATGAGTTTTATAGCAGTAGAGGAAAAGGGGCAAAAAATATCACCTTCCTGGAAGCCTGTCTCAAACTCCTGTGGCCCTCCATGGTACAAAAGAATAAAATAAAATAAAATAAAAAAAGGTTACTAACCAAAAAGGTTATTCAACAGTTCTCTGACAAATCCAAAGGTAACAAGCAGGGATGGAGCAGATGTCCAGAGACTGAGCGCAACTTTGGAAAACTGCCGAGATATTTAAAAATAGCGCTTTCTTATTAACCCCAGCATCATGCTGAAAGTCCCTTAAAATAAAACTTCCCTCGTGCCACCTGCATCTGACATGGCAGCGGGACGAGTTCCAGGGTGCCCACCGATACTGGAAATGCTCTTAAGAAACAGCCTCAACTGATTGTTCTGGCACAAACAAATCACAAACTAATTTATGTATTCCTGCAGCTGCAGCTCGGAGAGGCTGGAGAGGCAGGCGGAGGAGTCGGACCAATTCACAGTTGACTAGTGCTGCCTCATTCTTTGCAGATTTTGGCATTTAACTATAATTAAGATTTATTGTTCACTAGCTTGCAGGTCAGGGCAAGCATGACAATATGGGTAACTTTTCTGTTTACTAGTAAAATGTCTGGTAGGAGGAATCCTCAAACCTTCCAGGCAGAACTTGACAGAAATAAATAGCGCCTCTTCACTCCAGGACTAGCACATTACAGATTTTAATCAGACGCGAGGAGTCACTTGAAGGGAGGGCAGGGACAAATCGGAAAGAGCTAGTGAACTGTGCTGTTGCTTTTGCACCAGAAGGGTATGGGCCAGAAGCCAAATCAATTATTGCTGATCTTCTGGATTTGGGGAAAGGACTGTCTGCTCGGCGCGGGAGGGAGAGAGCCCTTGATGCAGACAAAGGTTGTGCAGAGCTGGGACCTGCAAGCTTCCGCGGCCCTTCCTTGCCACCCAGAGGACAGCCATTCTGCATCTCAGCCCACCCTCAGAGATACCCTTGGAGCCAGTCAGATGGCCCTAAGAGGAGGCAAAGGGCAGCAGTCAGCGGCACTCACCTGCTTTTGCTGTTTGTTTGCTGAGGTCCTGCACAGGTGACCCACAGAGCAGTGGGCATGAATGCACAAACAGTGGCAAGCAGACAGGTGAAGAAAGCCAGCTCCTCCCCACTGCTTCAGCAGAAGGCAGGCATGCTGAGGCTTTCTGTGCTTCCATTTTCCTGCATCTCTGACTAGTGTACTTTCTCCTTGGGCTCCTTGGGATGTCTCTGTAGCACTTAAGCAAAGCAGAAGAGCAGCACTCACCTGGATCAGCCACTGGAAACCTGAGCCTGTTCCATTTTTCCTGTTCGTTTGCCCATGAGGGAGGAGAAATCTTTTGTTTTTCTGGAGCTCTCCTGACTACATTACAGAATGTAGTTATGTACAACATCCAAAAAAAAAAAAAAAAAAGCCTTTGCATCTGATCTTTACTGCCACAGACTAAAACTGAGCTTTGGGAAAGACCCATGTCACATTTTAGGGGAAAAATAAAAGCATGAAATATTGGAAACAATTGTGTAATTTCTTGTAATTGTCTGTTAGGGTTCCAGCTGTCAGCTCATGGAAGTTGAAGATGGTTGATTCTGCTGTGTGGCTCAGAGTGCCAAGGTTGACCCAATTCAATGCCTTCATTTTTCTCTTCATCAGAAGAAGATCATGAGAATCTAAAAAACAGAAGGGACCTTTTATTTTGACTTTAGGAGGAGATAAAAACAAGAATTTTTGCCAAAAGTGAAAAAGGTGTGAAATTCATGTTAATGGTGGAGACACAGGAGATCTGTAAGAGGACTAAAGAGAAAACTTGCATCTATTTTAGCATTTTAAGATGTTTTATCATATTAGACACTAGATTTTTAATCTTCTAGGATTCATTCCAATTAGTGTTGTTGAATCACAGAAATCTACCATTCATGAGATGGTAGATTTTGATGTTCAGATATGGCTGGTAGTAGCACTTTTTAAAAAAAAAAGATTTATTTTTGGCAGAGCCAGGGATTGAACTCAGGCCCTTGCACTTGCCAGACAAGCACTTACTTTACTGAGCCATCTCCCCAGCCCAGCACTTTTTTTTTTTTTTTTTATAAAAGGGAGGATCTGCCTGGTGTGGTGGCGCATGCCTGTAATCCCAGCACTCGGGAGGCTGAGGCAGGAGGATTGTTGTGAGTTTGAGACCAGCCTGAGCTATAAAAGTGAGCTATGGCCAGCCTGAGCTGCATAGTGAGACCCTGTCTCAAAAAGACAAATAATAATAATAATAATAAAAAAATAAAAAGGGAGGATCTTGGTTCCATTAATGTCACTATCATATTCAGCTCTTGCTGGCTTCAGTGAGCATCCCCTATGGCAAGGAAGCATGAGACAGGCACATAGAGGTCCATGCCAGTGTCGCGGAGGGCAAACTTGACCCCATGTAAGCTTCCTTCACCATGCTAGGGAATTCTGAACCTGGTGATTCTCTCCAAGGTCATTTCCAGCAAACACAAACAGCTATCACATAGCTCTCCCATACTACTGCTGATGAAGCAAAACACATTTATAAACATGAGCCTCTGCCATCGTGCATGCGGACACACAGGAAAGGACATGCAGGACATTGCAGCCACTGAGTGAACAGGACATTGTAGAGTTCACTGCCTTTAGGCGCACACAGGGTAGGAGCAGGAGGGAGCTGCTCACGCTCAGAACAGGTGGGAGGCTGGGGAAAAATCACTTGGCTTGGCGCTTGGCTGGCCAGGGAGGGCTTTGTGGAGGAAGCAGGATTTCAGGAGCTGCTGGAGTGATTGCAGGAGACAGCTTGACAGGGTAGGATGGGGCAGCATTCCAAGCCTAGGGACTCCTACCCAGGGATAGAGGAAATCAGGAGGGAGGGAGTATGTGCTTGGCTAAAAGGGCAGTGGGAAAAATTCCAAGGATGGAAGAGGAAGAACTGGCCTTAGCAGTGCAGCGTGGACTCATAGGAGGGAGGAGATTCTCTTGTACTCAGTTGCAGCCACTATTTTCCCATCTTTGTTGAACATGTAATGATTTCATTATAGTCTTGGACATTCAAAGCTTTGGTTTCTTAGAGTAAAATGGGGTTGGGCATATAGCAGTAGAGCACACATATGCTTAGCTGAGTTAGACCCTTAGTATGATCTGAAGCATCAGGAAAAAAACAATTCAATACTCATATTGGTTGCCACATTTGTAACAGACAGTTAAAAAATGAGATATAATTAAATCAACTTCCTGGAATGGGTTAGAAATAAAATAGACCAGAACATAGGAAAAACATCTCCATAGCTTTAAATGTGGTTAAAAAGATATGTCATTATAAACTAGAAAATAGAGGATGTTGGAATAATGTTTATTTTCTGAAGCACAAATAATTGGGAACACACTTTTAAGGAGAGGAGGGTAAATAGTAGCTTTCTGTCTTCAAAGATGATGACATCAGTGATTTCGGATACCTTCAATGAAATTGCTAAGTTATACTCCAAAAATGCTGCAAGAATATTTATCCCTACTAATAATTTTGTGAGTGAAGAGCTACTTTCTCAAACTCTTCTATATCAGTCAGCTTTCTGTTACTATATTGCAATAATTGAATTAATTAACAGAGAAAAGGCTTGTTTGGGTGCATGGTTCTGAAGTGTTATTCCAGAATTGCAGGCGCCATGAACCTCCAGTGAGGACAGCACATCACAGTGGGGGAGTGGCGGGAGAATGAGCTAGGGTGGTCCAGGAAGCACAGCACAAAAGCAAATGAAGCAGAATCAAATGCAGACTTCCACCCCAAGGATGCACAGTGTCATTTAGCAACACATTCTCAGTGACCTGCAAACTTCTCCTGAGACCATCTCCTAATAACATCACCCTAACACAGTGACCTTTGGGGATACTCATGAAAACCACAGCAACTTCTCAGGAATGGAAGTTTTCAGAACTTCATGTGTCAGAGGTCAGGAATTTGCATCTTCCTTTACTTTGACCTGCCTTAATTGCATGGCGAACATGTGTCTGTATCTGAATTTCTATCTATACCTACACCTAATTGGGCTCCAGCACTGGTACCTCTTCTATGAACTGCCTGTTCAGCCTTTCTATCCATTTCCTTTTGGGCTTTATGTTTTTCTGGGGAAGTTTCCTATGTGTTAGATCTCATTAGTGAAGACAGGACACCCTTTGCTGTACTCTTGCCAGAATTCAGTAGAACTGATATTCTCCATCTTCCAAGTTAATTGTTTAAAAAGAACATTTTATGCTTTGTTCAATTATGTTTATTAATGAGGTTGGCTGATTTTTATGTTTATTGTGCAGAGGGCGTCTCCACACCCAAGACTGAAGGATTCTGTCCCAAGGTCTGAAGCTCACTGAAGTGCTCCACAAAAGTTTCTATCAGTCAACCAATGGGTCTGTGATAGAAGACTGAAGAATCTGTGATGGAAAGCTGAAGGATCCAAGCTGGAAAACTGAAGAGTCTGTGCTGGAAGCCAGGAGATGAAGTCCAAGCTGATTGCAAAGACTGAAATTCCTCTGAGGAAGTGGAACACCAGATTCTTTCTGGACCCTTTGTATGCTTAGTCACTCTGGGATGGGCCCCCCATGGCTCAGGGTGCGGCACTCCCAAGGCCATCCAGCCAAGTTGACACAATGTATCAGACACTGCAATCCACCCTTGTCAACTTGCCAACTATATGTATTTCTTTAAACCAGTCTCCAAATACAGAGATATACATAAAGTTGTTCCTAACATTGTTATAACTATGCTGTATACAAATGAAAACACAATAATACCCTTAACCAAAACAGAAGGTAAGTTTTCTTTGCTTGATGCTTATGCTTCAACATTAGTACATGTTTAATAATCCTTAAGAACTGGTAGTAAATCTATCCATATGGTATTATAAGAGAGCCATATGTGGGGTGAAATAGTACAATTATAATCCTCTTTTCTACAGCTGATCACAGGTTTGCAGCCGGTATCTATAACTACCTTCTTCTACTACCCATTCTGTATTCCCTTGGCCCTCAGCAAGTTCCTCAGCAAATCCTGGTTCTTTCCCTGGTGCAGTGACCCACACCTCCATTCCTGAAGGCTCTGGGCCACTTGTCATTTTGCCTGTCTTAGGGTGCTGTATTTTCCCACTGACTGTAATGACAGGACATGGCAATAGTAAGAGGCACCCCAAGGGATCTCCTGCGCTCCATGTGCCATTTTCCTTTCCTCCATTGTGGAGTAGTAATCCAGTTTCCCCTTGACAGCATAACTCAGTCACCTCTGACAACACTGTGACTCCCTTTTTAGCTTGTTTCCTCGGAGGTATGAGGAGACCAAAGCAGCGAGGGGAAATCTTAGCTTCCAGTTCAGTGATATCATTGCTCCCTCTCTGGGACTAGGACATCTAGTCCAGCAGAACATAAAGTCGTCGGGACAGGAAGCAAAACTTTTGCTAGTGGATCATTGGGGGTGATGGTGAGTGGTACCATTCCTACTTCCACCCCTTGATTCTTGGACCCATGAATCCTGGCTATGGGAGACAATACCATGCAGAGGGCACTGATTCAAAGCATATAGGGCCTTCTGAAGTGTCTTACCCCAGCCCTGAAAAATATTGCCACCAAGCTGGTGCTATAACTGCATCTTCAAAAAAACCATTCCACCTTTCTATCAATCCAGCTGCTTCTGGATGGCAATGAGCATGAGAAGACCAGTGAGTTCTATGAGCGTGAGCCCACTGCTTCACTTCTTTGGCTGTAACATGTGCTCCTTGGTCAGGGGTAATGCTGTGTGGGATCCCATGATGGTGGATAAGGCATTCTGCAAGTCCACGGGTGGTGGTTTTGGCAGAAGCGTTACGTGCAGCAAAGGCAAATCCATATCCAGAATATGTGTCTATGCCAGTGAGGACAAAGCACAGTCCCTTCCATGATGGAAGAGGCCTGATATAATCAACCTGCCACCAGGTTGCAGGCTGATCTCCCCGGGGAATGGTGCCATATCAGGGAGTCAGTGTTGGTCTCTATCACTGACGTGTTGGGCATTCAGCCATGGCTGAAGCCACATCAGCTTGGTGAGTGGGAGTCCATGTTGCTGAGCCCACGCATAATCTCCATCCCTGTCACCAAGGCCACTCTGATCATGGGCCCACTGGGTAATAGGGGCGTTGAAGGAGGTTGGTCACTATCCACAGAACAAGTCATCTGATCCACTTGATTATTAAAGTCCTCTTCTGCTTGGTGTCACCTTTTGGTGAGTGCCCACATGGGAAACAAATATTTTTACATCCTTTGCCCAAGACTGAAGTTCATACTGAACTTCAGTATGAGGTCTATCCTCATTCCTCTTCCCCAAATATCTTTGTAGTCACTGATTTTCCAATCATGCTCCTTCCAAGCTCCTGACCATCTGGCCAGACCATTGGCTATGGCTCATGAGTCAGTATATACTTGCACATCTGGTCATTTCTTTCTCTAGGTGAAATGTACTGCCAGGTGCACAGCCCGAAGTTCTTCCCACTGTGACAATTTCCCTTCACCACTGTCCTTTAGTGATGTACCAGAAAGAAGCTGTAAGCTAGCTGTCCACTTGCAGGTGGTGCCTTCATAGTGTGCAGAGCCATCTGTAAACCAAGCCCTAGTCTTTTCTTCCTCCAACAGCTGATTATGTGGTACACCCCACAATGCCATAGGTGAATGCTGGGGAATACAGGCAACACAGCAGGTGCAGTAGCCGTAGTTGTCTGGGAAGCTTTCTCATGTAATTTACTTGTACCCTCTGAACCTGCCCTGGCTCTATCAGAAATGTACCACTTCCATTGAGTGATAGACTGTTGCTGAGCACATCCAAACTTATGACTTGATGGATCAGACAGTGCCAGGCCATAATAGGCAACTCAGGTCTCATGGTGATCTGGTGTCCCATAGTCAAGCATTCAGTTTCCTAAGGCCTGGTAGTAGGTCAGAAGCTGTTTCTCAAAAAGAGAGTAGTTGTCTGCAGATGGTGGCAGAGCCTTGCTCCAAAATCCTAAAGGAATCACTGTAATTCACCCGTGGGGGTGGGGCAGGTAAACCTCAAAGTGACTCAGCACCCAAAGGGTATACAAAGGGGTTGAGGAAGGATTTGGTGTTCCACTTCCTCAGAGGAACTTCAGTTTTTGCAGTCTGCTTGGACATCGTCTCCTGGCTTCCAGTGCAGACTGTATGGCCTCTGGCTTGGACCTTCAGCCTTCCATCACAGATCCTTCAGCCTCCTGTCACATACCCATTGGCTGACTGATAGAGACCTGCATGGAGCACTGCAGTGAGCTTCAGACCTTGGGACCGAATCCTTCAGCCTTAGGTGTGGAGGCTCCCTCTGTGTGCTTCCTCATCCAACTCTGGCTGACAATCATAAGCCAGTATTATAATTTTTTAAATGTTTGTACATCTTGTGTTGTATCTGTTTCTTGTATCATATTTGTTCCTAGTAAAACCCTAGTCAGGGTTCCTAGTACAGAATAAGATACTGGGAGTGGGGTGGGTCCTTCCCGCCCTGCAGAGTGGGTCCCCTCCACCCAGGGTGTGCTACCACCAAGGTGGTCCAGCCAAGTTGACACAATGTATCAACCCTACAGGCATACACATGATTTCTTGTTTGCACATTTTTTGCTTGCATGATTATATGTTTCCATTTTGTGCCTGTGCTGCCCAGCCACAGTGTAGACATGATGTGGACAGCCAGTGAACACAGCAGGTGCAGCACCCAGGACAAGGGCCAGGACACCTGCACCTGGAAGTGCCTCATGCTGCAGGCTGTGCCCAGGACATCTTGGGGTGCTTGTTAGCAGATGGCTGCAGAACAGGAAAGGAGTCCCTGCCTTTTCCTGCCTGGATTCTTCCCTCTGTCTCTTGCATTTCCTCTTTCTCTATCCTGCCCCCTCAGTGCTCTTCTGCCTTCTTCCCGTCTCCCTTCACCCTCTGCTTTCTCCTCCCTTCTGTCTGCTTGCCATATGTTCTCCCTCCCTCCATTCCTCATTCCTCCCATCCACAGAGGACTTAGTATGTACTCTGCACCTTGCATACTTTTTGTTATTTTATTTTTGGTATCCGGAATAGATCTCAGGATCTTGTGTTGGCAAGGCAGGTGCTGTGCTGTTCAACTATATCTTTGTTTAATTAAAAAACCCTACCCACAATCATATTTATTTCTGTTTTGTAGATGAAAAGTGAAAAAAATTAGGAAATGAGGCACAGTAGGGAGATTAGCCAGAGCATAAGATGGGCTTTGAATCCAGATCTTCTGACTGCCGAGTGCACATCTGTCGGTGCCATGCTGTACCACATCCAGCTCTCTGAGGACTGCAGTTCGGAGAGCGCGCCGCACACAGGAGCCGGGAGGTGTCCTGCGCAGCATGCATCCAGGCTCACCCGGCTTTGTAAGTGGCCAGACATGGCACTGAGCTGCCTTCCACTGGGCCGGCTCCCGCCCACCTGTGGCCCTCCACCATCGCAGTCCTTCTGCCTTTGTTCTCTGCTCATTACCCTGTAGTTCCTCCCCCATCCAGGCAGGCACTGTTACTCTGCAAACAAAACATGTCCTGCTTGCCCTAGAAGACGGGTTGTGTGCAGAGATTTCCTGCAGACTGCTGTGCTCATGTGGCTTAGGATTCTTGTAAACTGCAATCACAGAGGGTGGTACTTCCTGCCAGAGGGAACCTTGTCCTCTCCCTGACCTCTGTCTTATTATCTCTAGTCGCCCTCCATCTTGGATTCCTTCTCTTACATGCATGAAGGCCACCATCCTATGCTCATCAGGACATCCCAGGCAGGAAGGGAATGGTGTCATTTGGATGTGGCAGGAAACAGACAGACATTGCAAGGTAAGTTGTGTTCTTGCCTCCTCGCTCGGGCCATGCAGTCAACCTGCATCCCTGGCCTCCTGCAGAACCACGGTGGGCTGACACTAGCCCTCTTCTTTAGCTCCAATACTGTCAGTTATGTCACCAATACAGAAAGGCAGAGAAACGGGGCACTCCTTCCAAGCCTGCCAGTAGGGCCTCCTTTGACTGGCGTGATGCCATTCTCCAGCTGGAACTGAGGAAGCGTTCGGGGCTCCTCCTGACACGGCACTGGCTGCGGGCCCTGCTTCCCGGCTGCATGCTGCCTGCCACCTCCAGCCTGGGCACCTCTGTGTCTCTGCTCTTTCAAGCCCTTTCTCTCTCTGGGCTGCTTGGTCATTCCCATTTGGGGTTTTAAGAGGAGCAAGGTCTAGGAAGCAAATTCAAACCCTGCTTTTTGAGTGGGGGAAGACTTTCACATGAAAAAAAATAAAAGAACAGACATTAATAGCTTGGAAAACAATGGTAATATTTAATTAACCTTTGGAAATGGCTGATCTGCACATCTGCACGTGTCAGCTCATCTCCAGAACAGAGGCACTGTGTGTACCAACGCCAAGACCAACACGCTGGTCTGTGTGCTTCCTCTGTGGGGATTTCACAGGGGGAAAAGGTAAGAATATATCCCCCTTCCCTTCCTCCAGCCCAAATCAGTTGTTTTACTTTTAAAAATTCATGTGATTCAGCTGCCCCCACTGGGTTTGGACACGGCCTGTTGTGCTGCACATTTGAGGGCCCCAAGCTGAAGCCTGGCTCCCTGCCCCATCATTGCAGCAGACAGGCCGTGGGCCTCCCGGGGCCTGGGGGTCAGTTCTGATGACAGTAAAAATCAGCTCAAGGCACTTGGAGCTCTCCCAACATGGCACATAGCCACAGGACAAAAGGAATTAGGCTCATCTGCAAGTGTCAACACTCTGGCTTTTTTAGTGGTTTTTCTTTCTTTCTTTCTTTCTTCTTTTTTCTTGTAAAAGTGACATGCTCTCTTAGTTTGAGAAGTCATGTCATCCAGGGAGCATGGAGGTTGGCTCATTAAAATATCACCTGGTTCAAGAAAATCAATGCTGATGGAATTGTTTAAGGTGTTCTCCCTTGTGGAGCTGGTGTGTCATGCTGATCAACTTGTTACTCCTGTGATGGGCTAAGTGGAAACTGCCCCCCTTCCTGCTCTGAACCCCATACCTGGTATAATGAGCATGCCTTGTGATGTCATCAGAAGCCCAAGCTGAGGGGTGGAGACTAATAGATCTCATTTCCTTCTATCGATAGCGAAAGCAGAAAGAATTAAGGAGGGTACTGTTTTGCTATTTGGAAGATCCAGGAATTAAAGAGGGTAGGCACCAAGAAAATGAACATGGAATAGTGATGGGTACTTTTAGGCTATAAGTACATATCAGTTGAGTGGCAGAATACATTTTGAATGTTTTAAGAAATTGCTATAATGATGAGGATTTTGTTATTTTTAATATGCTTCACATGATGAAAATATTGGAGGCATCTAAGAAGCACATGGCAAAACCATAAGACTCTGGGTAAGAGGACTTGGTTAAGGTGGGAAGAGCACAACTGACCCCGGAAAGCAATTATCTGGTTGCTAAGGTCAATTGTTTCACTTGCAAAGGTGGATCACATTTGGGCACTAGAGTTGCAACATAATTTTCTCCCTGTTATTCCAGCAAGGTCAACAGATGTGGAGATCAAGAAATAGATCGGAGCCTGTGGAGTCTCCTGCTCCACAGCCACGGACTCGACAGCACGGGTCTGTCCATGGTCCACTGAAATGGCAAGGTCGAGGAAGTCAATGACCACAGTCATCCTTGTGTGTGCGGAGAGCTGCATCAGCTGGCAGCAACTGTGCATTGAGAGCCCATGTCTTTGTGGTTTCCAAAATCATAAAAATAAGGTTTTCGGGAGGTAAAAGAAAGTTTGTGCTTTGGTTATAAACCCAGACATAGAGAACACTTAGTACATCCCAGGCTTAGGCTAGGGACTTCGTGAGCCTTTACCGCATCTACTCTCGGCAGCAGACCTCGGAGGTATGCAGCAGTGTTAGCCCTGCTTTACAACTGAGGTCCAGAGAGGATAAGTAACTTATCTCAGGTCACACAGATGTGCTGATTCTGAATGATAATTGAAGAGTGAAGTTGCAGAAGGACGCAGTACCAGAATGACCAGTATCAGTCATGGCCAAAGGTTTGCATCTGTGAGGGGATATTCTGCTTCAGCTTGTTTTGATCTTGTTCCGGTATTGAGCTCAGTTGCTTAATGTAACATTCACAGCCTGTGGGTGCATTCAGAGACTCCAGTGTCAGGCTCTCTCAGAAGCCTGCAACTTCCTCTCCCACTTTGAGACAGAAAAAGCACAGATGTGAGATTTTTGGAAGAGTCTTTCTTTCTAAGCACCCTTGGGCCAAGTGAGCCAAGCCGCCACATGAGTACGCAAGAGAGGGGAATCAACATGCAGATACTCTCCTCTTTTACTTTTTCATTTTCAAAAAGGAAAGTTCAGCATCAGGGAAAAAAATTAGAAAAGAAAACCAACGGTAAACTGAGGGAGGTACATATTGGCAGAAAAATGTGGCTGCTCTCAAGCTGGATGCCTCCTTGGACTCACTTGGGCAGGGATCCTCCACCTGTTTACCCCGGCAGCCGGAGTTGGGCCAGTGCTTTAGCGGGCCCAGCACTGATGAGCTGAGCAGACCTCAAGGCACGAGCTGGATGAGCCCCTGCCACCTGGGCTGTGCATGATTAAATCACCCAAAACTAAATGTGGAGAACTGGACAATTTCTCAATAGGGAACAGCATATGGAGGGGATGCTTTGGGATCCCTCATCCAAACTGGTTCATACTTTAGCCAGCCTTTTTCTGTTTTCTGCTACTATAATAAAACACCTGAGGCTTGGTACTTTATGAACAATAAAAATTTAGTTAGCTCATGGTCTGGGTGAGTAGTAAGTTGAAAAGCAGGGTGCAGGGGTCTGGAGAGGGCCTGCTGTACTATGCCATGGTGGAGGCAGCAGAGCGAGGAGGCATGAGAGATAGGAGCTGTGCTCACTCCTTGATCTCCCTCCCATAACAAGCAGCCCGGGTTCAGGATAAAGCACTGGTCTGCTCAGAAGGGCGGAGCTCCCACAGCCCAGTCACCTCTGAAAGGACCCACCCCTCAATTGCAGCAGCAAGTGCAAGAGCGGTGCAGGAGACTTCAGAACTACAGCAGGGCCGTGAGAGCAGGTGCTCTCAGGCTATGTTGGGCCAGGAAGCTGACTCTTTGCCAAGGGCTCCCACTGACTTAAAACTAGAGGCTACCCACAGGCGGCACGGGCAGCAATGTGACTGATGACTACCAAGGGCAGAAATAGCAACGGAAGCCAAGGCGCTTCTTCACGTCCCAGGATTCATGCCTGGCTAACTCCCTGCACTGCTAAACTATCACTTTCGGTGATTAGCTCTCTCATAAAATCTAAGTTGGCTCCCAGGAGGGGGAGAGAGAAAGCTGGATGTGCATGCATAAGAGTGGAGGCTGAGGAACTGTGCATACGTGCACACAGTTTTGCAGGCGAGTGGTGAGGGCTGAGGGTCTGAACAGCTCTCTGAGATTCCCCTGAACACGGAAGGCTTGTGGTGCATGTGGGAGAACTGACAAGTGTACCAGAAGGCGAGGAAAAGGCTGGAAGCAACACTAATGCGGCTCCATCTGGAAAGGGGGGACTGTTTAGTACGTCTGGAAAGCATTATTTCTGCAAATAGCTCAACCTCTATCAACTTTCAGGCAGGGATCCCGATCTGCTGCCAAACGGAGATCTCCCTGATGGCACTGTGGTGGGAGACGCTAAGCAAATGAACTAATAGCACCGAGCAGGAAATCTGCAGAGATGGCAGCCGAGAAGGTACCACACAGCAAGCACCTGCCTCGCTCCAAGAAGACAGCCTGGCTTCACGTCACGTTAGGCCCGGATGTGCTGGGAGAGCGCGGGACCTGGTGGGATTTGGAGCTCGGCAGCCACTGCCAACAATTTCTCACTAGTTTTGGGCTCGGAAAAGCCCCAAATAGAGTTAGCCAAATGACTTTCCTACATTGATTTTTATACCCATGGGTATTTTGAAGGAAATTAAATCCATGTGTTTCTGATTCGGTTGCCATTAGCACAGGGATACTCTGTTTTGTGAGCGCTATGGCGTGCCTGGGTGCCTCGGCGCAGCGCTGCGAAACGCGATCCAGCCGTCTAGCCAGACGCGAGGAGCAAGCCGCTGAGTGTGTTTCGCCGAACGCCGTTTCCCTGCCTGTCCAGAAGGCAGCATGTTTTCATTTGCAGCCTTTCTGACGCAGCACAACATGTTTTCTCGTGCCGGCGAATCATCTATCATTTCCAATTTGAGTGAAGCCCTATTAGCGTGGATAATGAGAAACTGCCCTGAACCACTAATAGCTGGATGGGATACTTTCTGCAGTGGTGGGGATCGAACTCAGGTCCTTTATTTTTATTATTATTATTATTTTGAAATACTGTCTCACTAGGTTTCTAAGATACCTAGGCTGGCAGAGAACTTGTGATTCTTCTTTTTCAGCCTCTCACAGTGAAGAGATTATAGTCGCGCTAGGTTCGTATTAAGGCAGCCACAAAAACCTGGTCTCTGGTCTTTGGTGCTGGTGCTGATGCTGGTTCTGGGTCCTGGTCTCTGGGTTCAAGGAAAAAGTGCACAAACAGCCTCAAGAAGGCCTGTGCAGGCCCACTCTGCAGTGAGGGCTGGCAGTGAGAGGCGTGGGTGACCCTTGGTCTGCAGGAGTGGCTGGGCTTTTGGGACCTGCTGTTTGCCATCTCTGAACTGCCTCTTTTCTGCCATCTGGTCAAGTGCCTTTGGCTTAGGACCCGTCCTAGGGCTGACATTTTATCCAGGGCTCCCACACTCACTGTATAGGTGGCCCTTCATTTTCAGCGCATTAACCTTTCTACTTTACAATAGCGCAACGGCCATGTATGTTTAGCAGGAGCTGTACCTGGAGTCTTGAATTTTGATCTTTTCCCAGATTAGCCATGTGCTGTCCCTTACTTTCCTGGGAGCCGGGACAGAGGCGGGGTGAGGGCAGCAGTGTGGCAGGCCAGGAGCAGTAGATGCACTTCCCTCTTACAACATCGCGCACAGTGCGCGCCTTGGGATACAGAACCCTGCGGCCAGCCACGGAGCCTCTGAGTGGGACCCCTGGAGTGGTCAGGGCTCAGCGTGAGAACACAGAGCTGCAGCCATGGAAATGCAAGAGAGAGGAGGGGGACCAACTGGGCAGGGGATGGAGAGCCAGGGGAGCAGCAGTGCAGGCGTTGCTGTCCATGGCCTGCCACTGCATGACTTCCTGGAAGAGGCTTGGGGCTGGGTGCAACATAGGGCAGATGCTTGCACAGCATGCCTGAGGCTCTGTGGCTGAGCACCACTGTCCCAGAATAAGTCCATGCACATAGTAGGCACTTTTGTCCTCATTTTATGAATAGAATTTTACAAAGGACAGGGAAGATTGAAACTTTGTCCAAGGACACAAAGTTTGTAAGTGAAGGAATTGGGGTGTAGAGTCTCTTCTCTGACCCCAAAGTTCATGTTATTTTTCTAGTTCTCCATTATTTCTTACATTTTAATGTGATAAGTATTAACTATATATGTATATCTGATGTTTCATTGCTGGAATTACAAGGGAGAATAATGAATTATGTTTTGGAGATACTTCATGACTTCACTGGAAAAAGAATGTTTGTTTTGGGTTTTAAAGAATGAGTAAGAATTGAGCCCATATGGATGGAATGGAGTGTGCAAAGATATAAAGTGAAAAAAAAAAAAAAAAAGAATATGGTCTTCAACAACTGAAAATATACTCCTTTCTTCTAGTTCTTTCTTTCTTCTTCCTTTCTTTCTTTCTTTTCTTTCAAGGAATTAGTCCAGCATGGCCTCCCAGCCCTTTTAGTTTTAATTTTTTTTCTTTTGAACCACATCCGAGGGCTGGCCAGACAGCTCAATGGACTAAAGTGCTTGCTTAGGCAGAGTACAGCAGCCGGGGTTTGAGCCCCAGCTTGCCATGCCAGGCCTGTCCCGGAGTGTGCTGAGATGCCAGTTGAGACTGGGCATGGTGGTGCACACCTGTAATCCCAGCACTTGGGAGGCTGAAAATAGGAGGATCACTATTTTCTGTGTAGTGAGATCCTGTAGACCCTGCACTAACAAACAAACAAACCAACCCCCCAACCAAACAAATAAAACAATCAGATCTTGCTAGGCTGTGCTGGCTGGGCTTCAGGGCGCAGTCTGGCCCGGCTACCACGCGTTTGGGACCGGTGGGCACACCACTCAGACTCATTTTGAAACACCGGTGAGTGTGTAAATCCTGAACATTTCAGGTCACGTTTCTCTACGGACGCAGTTCTATCGTCACTAACATCCCCCTTAGCTGCCAGGCTAGCCTCGCCCTCTGTCTGCTGGGCTGCGGAGGCCAGACACGAGATCAGGTGCGCAGGCGGCGTGGCTAGCTCTGCCTTTGGGCGGCCTTGACCAACTCAGCGGCTAAGCAGGGCTCTTAATTTTCTCACATCTGCGTTATTATCTGAGGTGTTGGATTTTGTTTGCAGAGGGGAAAGCGGGTCAGTTTCAAGCACAGCTGGCTTGAAATTTTGCCCTGAACTCGGAGGCTGTGGAGCGAATGGGAAATTTCACGCTGCAGCCAAGGCGGTGCCTCGTGCGGTGTGCATAGCGTGCTTCCCGTGAGATTGCGGTCTGCGCCGACAGCTGAGAAGGCAGCGACGGCTGCTCTGTCGCAGCGCTGCACTTCCTGAGCGGGCCATTCCAGTGTCTGGCACCATGGTACTCTCCTAGGCCAGGCACAGGCGGACAGGCCCTCTGCCCAGGGATGGAGCTGGAGTTCAGCGGCCCTTGCAGGCAAGGGTGGGAAGCGTGCATAAAACCATGTGCTGAGTTCAGATGCGCAGGAAATCTTACTTTAACATCAAATATAGCTCAAAAGAACCATGCATTATCATATAATTTTCCTTTTGACCAATAAATGTGAGGTCCAAAAAATGTAAGGCCCTGGGAGGATTGTGCCTGGGCCACGCCACCCATGCCACTGAGTGCGCAGAGCATGCACATGCCCAGAGGCCTTAGATTCTGTTGTGGAGTGTGCTATGCTATGCTCTGGCCTACCTTAGTCTTCAATTTAACCTGAAGTAGGAGCCCTTTTGATGCCACGTGCATGGTTCTAGTAATGTTTAAATGAATCCTTCTAAGCCTGAAATCTCAGCAATTAGGAGGCTGGGGCAGGAAGATCTGTTGCAGTTTTGAGGCCAGTCTGGGCTGCCTAGTGAGTTCAAGGCCAGTGAGAAGACCTCGTCTCACAAAAAGAAAGAAAGAAAGAATTATAGAATCCTTCCATTGTTGATGTCAGCCAGTCATGAGGCTCTGACCCCCATTTACACTTGCAGAACAACTTTAGTGCAGAATCTTTCCCGGAAAATAAGTCAACATCGGTCAAATGAAGAGGACAGAGACAATAATCCCTAAGGTCCTATCAGAGCTAAAATTCAGCCATTTCTGTCACTGAAGCTCTTCTGGAAGTTGAGACTAGTTCTTACCCTCCTTTAACAAAGCCACACAGTCCTGTCCTTCTTAAGACTTGCAAGGGCCATGTCTTCATTACCAAATCCCTCCCTGTGTGGTCTTCATCAAAAGGACGTCTTCCTCAGACACATCATCATTCCTTGTGATATGAAACTCTCTGCTGAGACCACTCCCAGCTCTCAACAAACTCCTCCCGCTCACCCAAACTGAGCACCATGAAGGTCTAGCTGCAATGGGCTATGTAGTTGGGTGTGGACACCATCAGATTCCACCCTTGCAAACCTTGCTTCTAAAAGAGCTGTGCCATTTCAGGAGCTTGCCGTCGCTACCTTCTCTAACTTGGGCCTGTTCAATTATAGGTAACATTAACTGGATCATAAACATGGGGGCCAACAATTCATGTCCTGGACCCATTCCCCTCTTGGCTTCAGAGAGAGAGGCCAGGCAGGTGGCCTGGAGATGCTGTTGGCAGCAACCAGTGCCCCTTTCATTTGGGCAAGGAGGACCATAGATAGTGGCTGCCTTCCAGTGTGCCAATAAATAAGTAAATACAGAGAGTGCTGACACTGGTCTCTGTGCCAAACACCAGGCTGCTTCTGACTTCGTTTTGGGAGATGCAGAAAGATAGAAAGCTTATTGAGCAGGTTTCTGAGACTTAGCTTCAGTTCTGCTTGGAATTTCTCCTTCTTTTGGAAATCTTTCATTCAATCTGGCCTTCACTGGAGAGTGACAGTTCTGTCAGATACGAGACTGCGTTAGTTTATTCATAATAATTATCAGAAACAAGCTAAAACAGAGCCATTGCTAGGGATGCGCTGCTCTTCACAGCAGTGTCAGCAACGCTGCGGCACACAGGCTGAGCCCCAGCGAGAGTGCACATCTAGCTAGCGGCTGACTCCAAGAGTCTAAGATGCTGGCGGAGAGCACACTGCTAGGAATGCTTGAGCACACTGCTAGGAATGCTTCCCACTCTGCTTGAGGCTTTCTCAGCTCACAGGCTCGCATGGTCTTCATCCCTGCCCCCCAAATTAGAGAACCTTGGGCTTTGAGTGAGATGGACGCCACACAAAATGGTGGGCCTGATGAATAAGGAGGGCTTGAGAATAAACATCCTGTTTACTTTTGCATGCCCAGTGCTCAGCGTGCTGTTGCCTGTCACTTCACAGGCTCTTAATGATATTTGTGGAATGACTGAAAGAATTTGAGATGCTTGGCTTTCTTCCTGCTGTGAGCCGCTGCTTCTTTATTGTGAATTCTCCAGACTACACTTTGAGACAGGTTCAGTTTAAGACTTGGCACTTTTAGCCCTCTCTTGCTGTCTACCTGTGTCAGCTTCCTTCTCCTCCTGTCTCCCTGTACAGCTGCTGCAGCCCAGGCCCCAGGTGTTCTCTGCCTGTTCTAGAGCACGTGCTCATGCATTCTTAAAGTGCTTGCCCCTCAGCCCTGAACATAGGATTCCCTACTTTCCCATTCCACAGGTCTATTTCTTGAAACATTTCTAGATCCTCCAATCCAAACAACTCTAAGAAAAAATCAAACTAAGAAACTGAGGACAGAGAAGGCAAAGGAGGAATGAAGAGGGCAGGACCGCTCTTCCTTGGGGCCCCGTGGGGCTGGCTGGGCACTTGGGCAGAGTGGCTGGTCCTAATGGGCTACACACACTTCAGTGTTCACTGTTGCTTTGACAGCTGAAGTGTAAAGGACTTAACCCTTCGGGTCAACATCGTCTATGGTTTTGTTGCCACTTTTCTTCAGCGTGATGTGTTGCCTCGCTATTGGGGCGTGAGCGTGAAGATGCATTCACTCACACATGCTGGGCATTGCTGGACTTTGACCAGAATGGCTATCACTGCTTTGTCTGCACATCCTCGTGGCATCTGAGGATTAATAAGAACTCAAATTCTTATTAGTAGCTTTCCGGTAATTAGGGAGATTCTATTTTCCAGGAAAGGCGCATCTCCTTGGAGCTCTGGTCCTCAAGACTTGCAGATTTGTGGGGTGGACGTTTGGATGGAAGCCTGCTGCCTGGGGGCTGGCACAGGATCCTGGGCAGCGTATGCTGCACAGATGCCGGCAATGTTTGTGTCCACAAAGATACATAAGCTTGCGTGTTTATCTTTTTAGGGTTTCTTAAGTACTTTTGTTATTTATATTTTTAATTGTGTGAAAGTACCCAAAGGCTTGGTGGCAAAGAAGACAGTTGTAAAAAAATGGAATAAGTAAATAAAAAATTTAAAAACTCCGAGTTAGTGATGTCTGACTTTCCCTATTCATGTTATTGCTACTCTTGTTGCTTTTTGGTTTTTGTTTTGCTTCTTGACTGTTGTTGTTTTCCAAGAAAGCTGTCATTTATCGTGAGAACAAGAGCAGCCATGTGTTGATTTTTCTGGATTCTTTTTGGATACTCTCCCAGTGCTAATGAAGGCCCTTCCGAAGTGCTAATGAGCTGGTGCCAAAATCAGTTACGGTGAAGACAATAGAAGAGAGCGGTACCCAGACAGCGTGTGGACCTGTCTGTGCACACGCACACACGCGTCGATATTGGGCTTGATATGTGCAACTCCTTCTGTTTGTGCAAATATATATACCCACTCGTGCAAACACATGGGGTGTGTGCTGGAGCCACCCAGAGGAAAAGTGCGATTTTATAGAAAGTCTTTCTACATCTGCTAGCGGATCTTCTGTGATCAAGGAATGAGCAATGTCTCTATTTTTTTCAGTGCTCAAGCGTATCGGTGGAGGAGCCGTTGGAAATGTGCACTTGTCAACTTAAAAATGTAGGGATGAAGGCGCGTGGGAACAGATCCTACACGTTCACCAGACGAGGAGCCTGCTCCGAAAGCGCTGGGAAAGCCCTGCTTCAGGGCTGGCTGTGGGCTGATCTTGATGCGGCCCAGAACGTCCTCTGTCTTTGAGTCCTTCTGAAGTAGCTCAGTAGCTGACGGATATTTTGTAGCGGGGCTGTCTGTGCCTTGGGTAGATTCTCCCTTTCTCCCAGAGTGTAATTATTCTCTCTTCAATTTGTTTACACAGCTTGGAGATGGGGACAGAGTTCTCTGGCGACCGTGCAACTGAGTGCAATCACTCTAAAGAGAAGCATTTAGGAGCTATAAAATCTAAATGCCCTGCCACGCTCCATTACATCGCACAGTTATTCAAATTTCGTAAATTAAATTAAATAATCTCAAATAACTTGATTTCGGGGCTTTAAAAATTCATCTCCATGGTGCCCCGTAGTCAATTTCCTTTATTATTGTTCATCAAGTAGAATTTATGTTTTTTATGAATCAAAGTCCTAGCCTTCCTGGCGGTCTGCGAGGCTTGCGGCTCCCTGGCCGAGGCGGAGGCTTGGTGCGCCATCTACCGGCCACCTCCGGGACAGCGCCGGAGACCGCCCGCCGGCCGCGGGCTGCAGACCTCGGGGAGCGGCCGGCGGGCTGCAGAGCCAGGTGGCCACGTGACACCGCTCATGGAAAATCATAGACCGGACGGTGCTCCTAGCTGCCGTGCTGACGAATCCCTTGGGCTTTGTCATTGAGGGCCAGCTTGACATTTCGGCGGCAACCCAGGGCGCCTGGCTGCAGAGCCTCCACGGCCGGTCGCGTTCTGCGGCTCCTGGTCTTCCTTATTAAATCCCAAATGATATAATAGAGCGGCTGCTTGCGGGGGATCCGGGAAACCGGGCAGGGGGAGCCTTCCTCTGCTCACGCACAGCGCTGCTGGAGGGGAACACCTTCCCCCAGGGCCGGTGGCTGTTGATGACTGAAGATCCTCGTGCCAAGGAAATCAATGAGTTTTTGCCGTGTTGCTGTCTTACACATTTAATTTTCAGGGAAGTCTTTTCCTTTTAATATTTCTGAAAAGGAGTCCAACTCAGGTGTGCAGTGGCACCCTGTATCGTATTTCAGAGGCAGGTCCTGGCTTACACTCACTTTCATTATGCTTTAATAGATAAGTAGCCAACGATCAGTATTGATATGAGTCGAAGGCCGGAAGTCCTGTCCAAGCAACATTGAAATATTCCTTAATTCATACTTCTCTGGTACCATTTTTTATTTATTTTCTTTGGTAAAGTTACTGAACTGTTGTTTCAGATGCTTTTTAAAGAATATAATCCAAGCATTCCCCAAACACCAGGAAGTGCCCTTTCCCCCCGGGCTTCTGAGCGGAGGCCCGAGTGGACACCAGTGTCCTCTTATTTATCACCCTGCTGGCTCATCTTCGACCCCTGTCAAACATTTCAACACAGCCACAGGCCGCGTCTGAGGCTTTTTGCTGGGTTCAAGGCGCTCTACTTTGTTCTCAGGAGAACTGCGCTGGTAAGTCCTCTCCATCATTAGCGGAAGCCAGAGGATGCAACTTTGTCTTAAAAAATAGCACTGCTGGCTCAGTGCTATTAAAGTATTTTTCTCACTGTCAAAAGGAAGTTTCAGTTCTTTTCCTTAAAAGGAAATCACTTCCAATGCGTGTCGCTATTCTCATAGTTCTTATGCATTTTTCTTAGATGTCTGTGCAGAAAAGAAACTTAAAGAAGAGGTTGCTAGAAGGAAAACACACAAGTTTTAATTGTTTTGGACATGGTAGGCTACAAATTTTATCTTTCAAGCAACAGTTAAAACTAGGCAACAACAGCAAAAGCAATCGATTCAAGAAAAGCCGACTGCGCTGCTGCAGCAACTGAGTTGTAGGTATTCACCTAACATTTTCAAGACCATGAGTTCAATCCCTGTGCTGTTAAAAAGAGCACAAAAGGATTGAATAGTGCTAGGGGGGTTTCTCCCGACATTATATTTAATTAAGGAAATTCTACTCTTTAAAGCTTTACCTGGCCTGGTGTCTTCCTTTAGCAGTGTGAGGGACCACGCCAACCCTCTGCGAGGTTGTTAAAAGTTCAAGATCGAACTGTTTTGCTTTCATCTGTTCCCTGCAAGCCAGGTCTCAAGTTCTGGCCTTCTAGTCAGCCTCCTCCAGGGTTCTTGTCACTGTCACGAGGGTAGCTGTTACGCAGAGTTTTCGCGGTGTGCACCCTCATGTGCTGCTGTAGGCCCCGTGTGTGCAGGGCCTTATTGGCTTGCTGAGGAGCTGACTTGAGTTTTCTCTCTACTGTGCTGAAAAGAATTGGTAAAGAAACATAGGCATGAGCTAGCTTTCTCGGGTTAGCTGTTAGTTTCTTTATTCTTTTGAGAGAAAACTAGAAGCAAAGTGACTTTGTGATGCCTAAAACTAAAGCACCCATAGGCAGGTGTTATAGCTGAATGGTTTCCCCTTCCCTGATTCACATATTGAAATCTTAACTTCCAGTACCTCAGAATAAGGCTTTGAGACAGGGCTTTTGTAGACACAGTTAAGGTCATTAGGGCAGGTCCTGATCTAATATGCCTCTGTCCTTATAAGAAGAGAGACTTGGATGCAGACATGTGCAGAAAGAACGATGGAGAATGTGACTGAAAATATGGTGGATATTTAATTTAAATGTTTTATAATAATAAAAGGCAATTGTCATTACTGCCCCCAAAATATTCCTCCTTGTTTGGACACACATATCCTATTGTTCTTGCCACTTTCTGAAGCAGCTCGATAAGCCCTCTGTCATGAGGCTGTGTCCTTGTGGCTGCCTTGAGGTCCTGAGCTCATTCTGAAAGGCCCAAAGTGTCGTGATTCCAGATCTGGCCAGTGTGCTGGATAAGGACCCTTGGTGCTGCTTTTACCACGGGGCCTTTCCCTTGGACAGCACTTAGTCCTCACAACAAAGGGTTTCCAGAACCACTCCCGGAAGGGGCAAGCACGATGTGCAAGTGTGTTATCAGAGGGGATTAATGACACTGTGATTTTTACTGAAATAAATTTGTAGTATTTAAACATTCTCCATGTGTTTGATCACCCTTTGTATGTGATGACAGTGAGAGTTGGGTCTTCTGCAAGCCTTGAGGGGCTTGCACAGGTCTTTCCCTGCTCATAGCACTCAGCAGAGGCTGTTCCTGATGAGGCCTTACTTTGGGGTTCAAAGCTTCAGAGCAGAGAGATGTGGAGGTTTTGCTGCATGGGCCGCTCTGCCTGTGGTGCTGTTTAATGCAGTTGCACCTGGCGAACTGACATGACAGGTGAGACTGTTTGCTGTGCAATGTGAATATCTGGGTGTTCCAAAGTAACTTCTGTTACTTAAGAAACCTGAGATGAACCTCTCCAGGCAGGCAAAGGTGCTATGCTCTGAGAAAGCCCCGGCTCACCGCTGAGCGTGCCCTCAGTGGTGTGCACGCTGGCTGGGCTGGTCAGAGCTTCTGTGGACCACAGCCTCACACTGCAGACCAGACCTTGGGGCAGCATGGCCACATGCAGGCCGTGTGTCCTAAGAGGAGGAGATGGCTGCTCGTGGGCTTCATGCCTCTGAACACTGAGACAAACAAACAAAAAACTCCTGCTGACAAACAAAAACCTTCAGGATGGTAGTGCGTGTTCTCTTGCATACCCTTCACATGACTTTGAACAGAGATGTGCAAACTTAGTCCCAGAGCTACTGACCCATCTGTCTGTGCCACCCGGATGGAAAGCTCAGGTGAGAGCTTTGTGCCCGTGATGTGGAGGGAGAGGCTCATCAATACATGCTCTTTAAGGGTTTGCCCGGTTAGTGTTTTTATCAATGCAGCTGTTTTCTCCAGGGAGTGCTTGGCCAAATGCTGACTCTGCCAGATGACATGGCCTCAGGTTACTTGCATGTGGTGTCTATCGTACTTCACAGAAGCTGAACTTGCTTGATGTCTGGGAAAAGCACAAGGACAGACGTAATGGATTTGGTTGAATAGATAAGAAGCACAGCTTCAACTTTTAGTTGGGCTTGACTTTTCATTTTAAGTTAGAAAGTAAAAAACCAAACCCAATCACAAGATTCAATGTCATTTGAAAGGATTATAGATCATTTTTATTTCTACTTTCTGAGTGTTGATAGCCTCAGATCTCAAATTGCACAGGAAGGGAGTAGAGAAATACAGCAAAGAGATAGCTTTTTATATAGACTTTTTACTAAAATTCTGTAGAAGTCTTAAAAAATCAGGTATTTCCAGAGTCCCTATAAAAAGTTGAGAGATTACTAATGGGTATGGGTCATGGTGACAGCCCTCAGTAAACCTTCAGTAATAAACAAATCATATTGAGTTTCCATACAATTACTATCACCTGTTCCAATAGGGCAGAGAACTCGAGGAGCAAATGAGCATAGTGTATCATATATATCATGCTGTCACGTGCCCGAGCTAGACTTGCACTGTCTCGGGAAGGCTTATCCTGTCTTCCCGATAGAAGCCAGCAAGAACGTGCATTAATATTGATCTTACAGTTCATAATCCACTGTTCACTTCCATAGGTTAAATAGCTTTTTACACACACACACCCTATGAAATAAAATTATATATATATATATATTTTTTGTTGTTGTTGTTGTTGTTGTTGGAAACAAAATGAGCTGCCTAACACAAAATTATGTTTGTTCACCACCTTTGCTCTGGCTTCATGTCTCAAAACACTACCTAAATGAAGTTCTTAGTTTGATCCATTTTCAAATAGCCCTCTTTTGCTATGGAGGTCTTGAAGGTCAAATTCAGGAAGCATCCACACTACAGTGATTTCCCATCTCTTGCTTCTTTCTCGGATATCTTCTTATATGGGGACATTTTTTCTTTCCTCATCCCTGTCTGCACCAGAGAGTTGATGGGCGGTGTAGTTTCAATATTCAGGATCTGGTTAGAATATGACAAATATCTGCATTACTTTTCACTTTCCACTTGTCATCAGGATATTTGAACTGATGTAGTAAATGTACTCACAGGAAGTCAAGTGATGTGCAATACCATTCTCTTCTAGGTAATCTCATTTTAATGTCCACGTTTAAAAGCATGATTTTGTTTATTGGTGAACTGGCCAATTTTTGATAAGGTGCGTTAAGCAGTCAAGAGAATATTTTCATGATTTAGTAGAACAGACCCTGATGTTTTTCCTATTTGGATGGTCCATGAGATGAATGTGGTGTAAAAGCATGATACATTTCACTGCTATAGAAGCAGCTCAGAAATCTTTCAACTGTAAACACAAGGTGACATCTTCGAAGATAAGAACACCGAGGTATTGATTAGATGAATCTGCTTGCTAAGACAGAAGTGATGTATAGATAAGAGAAGGGGATACTGGGAGAACCTGTGAAGGGAAATTTAGAAAATACTTTGCACAGTTTATAAACAATAACAGCTACAATAAAGGCTCTGCCAGGGGCTTATGCAACCAAGTAGTATGAATTGTTAACAATTCATTTTGAAGATGGATTCAATTAATGCTGAATCATACAGTAATTCTCATTAAAGTACTGCACATATGACATGGAATTAATACCAAATGAATTCATTACAAGTGAGATAATTATAATGAATATGCAATAAATTAGCAATGACAGGACATTTAGGAGTCTAAGTATTAAAGTACACTATTGAGGGTAGAAAATGCCCTGGCCACTGCCAAGCTGCCAGGTGACCTCCAGCTCAGATCTGCTGGTTCCTCAGTCTTTCAAAGCTTGTCTCTTATAGCTGGGCTCAACAATGGCCGCAGTGGATGCAATGGGCCAGGTGTGCTGCTGGGTCCCCAAGTTCTGCTAAGCGTCTCCTCAAGTACACTTTCAGGGAAGAGATTCTGGTGCGGCCAGCAAACTCTGGGTCTTGGAGAATGGAGAAAATGCAAAGGTTCTGGGGCTGAGGTTCCGCTTGGAAGCATGAGCCATGGCCTTGAGTTGTTCTTATCTCTGCTCTTTGTCTGTTCCCTAAGGGTTTTGTGTTCTGGAGGAAGCTTTCTCTGGCTTCCATGGGAATCTAGTGTAATTCTTTTGTTTTGCATGAGTTCATGCTGGGATGCAGAGACTTGGGGGTTCCTCAAGAGTCCCCTCTATTAGTCAGCTCTTTGTTGCTAAAATAAAATACTTGACATACACAACTTAAAGGAGAAAGTTTAACCAGAGTTTGCTGGTCGCACCAGCATCTCTTCCCTGAAAGTGTGCTTGAGGAGTTTGCTTAGCAGAACTTGGGGACCCAGCAGCACACCTGGCCCATTGCATCCACTGCGGCCATTGTTGAGCCCAGCTATACATTATTGTCTCATGGTTTCAGAGATCACAAACCATCATCATCTGCTCTGTGGTAGAAACATCATGGTGGAGGGGTGTGGTACAGAGATGCTGCTTATACTGGAGCTGGGAAGCAGAGAGAAATGAAAGAACACAGGAAGAGATACAGCCTTCAAGGTGCCACCTTAGTGACTTGATTTCTCCACTTAGGCCCCATCTCTGAATGCACAGTGAGGCAAGTGTCCTTATGACCCCACTGTGTCTCTGGGCACCATCTCTGAGCGTTGCTGCACTCAGGACCAAGTTGTCTATATGTGAGTCCCTGCCAAGGGGACAGTAGATGACTGCTAATGTTTGTGTGCTTCTCTCAATTCAAACGCTGTGCTAAGTGCTTCACTTGTTTCTTGAACCCTTGGAAGGAGATGGTACCATATGAAGGAGATGGTACCATATCTCTGCTTTGCAAGCAGTTGACATGGTTAAGTGAAGTAGGTGGGATTACCTGGCATGTTAGAGGAGGGTTGGAGCTGTAGCCTGGGCTCTTTTGGCACCAACAGTGTGCTGTGAGGCATAGTGAGGTTCCTCCTGGCTCTGGTGAGGTGCAGTCTGCCATGAGTATGTGGTTTCCAGGGCCCCAGGAACAGGAACAGTGAAAGTGACATGTGTCATGTTGGGGCTGAAGCGTGGAGAATCAGGATGCCTACCCCTATCTACCTGCTGTCTGCCTGCGGACTGCAGAGTAGAAGGGCCTTCCCACAGGGAGGCCTAACCTCTAATTGTATTCTATGTGAGAGGTAAACTTCAGTTGTGTTAGACTATAGACATATTGGGGTTTCTTTATGTCCTTAAGTCACATGGGGTACACAGCAAGACGCAGTGTTAGGGTGGTTTTCATTCCCACTTGACTCTGTGAGTGGGATTTTGTAACTGATACAAATCCCCTTAGGGTCTCTGACAATATCTCCAGGGACAAGGGGCTGCCTACAGCTGGCCTCACGTTGAAAAGAAGTTGTGTTTGCATATAAGTTTCCGTGCAGAAGCCTGGACCCCTACTGGAGTCCTCCTGAAGTCCTCCTGGTGCAACTCAGCCTCTGCACTCTCGTGGCCACTAGTGGTGGCCTCTGGGCTGTAGGTCTACCATGTACACTTGTGTTCTTGGGTATCTGTCTACACAGATGCAGCTTGAAACAGTGATGGGATTACAGTTGTAATGCATTGTATTCAGAAATAGTTATAGCTATTGTAGAAGAAATTTGGTCTCCTTTAGATGACCCTGTGGAGAGGGGAAAGCGAAGGCAGACAGAGGAAGTTCTGAACTGACTGAGTCTTTACCCAAATGCATTTGAGAAAAAAAATGATCAAGAATTGGTAAAACTAAATTTTCCAACTATAGAAAATACTGTAAATGCACCCAGTGAGTTTTTTTTTTTTAGTTTTATTTTGTATCATGTGCAACATTGTGGTGTTAATGTTTTATGCAACTACTTATGAAGACCTCTGTTGTATTTGAAGTAAATATATAGAAAAAACACATACTTCTATAGTGAGCTTTGTGGTTTTGTGTGTGTATGTTGGAGGAAGGTTGTTGTAGCCTTTTGCTGTTGGTGCAAGGAATCTTTACTCTGTGGAATTTGTCAGTTTTGAGCACTGTAAACTATATATTCATACTCTGAATATAGAACTGGAGAATAGCATAATATTTTAAAATTTATTATGCTATTATTCAGTATGCTGAAGTATTATTTTCCCCCCAAATCAGTCTAGATGTTCACTGCTTTTTAAACTTGTTGACAGTTAACTTTCTATACAAAAGTTGGCTGGATTTTGAGCTTCAATAAGAAATTAAAGCCACATAAGTACTAGCCACCCTGAGGTGCGTGCACAGGGCCTGTATCAGGCAGCAGAGCTAGTGCTGGCATGGGGAGGCCTTTCTGCAAAGAGGCTGAGCTCCAGGGCTCCTGGAGTTTTGCTGGATGTGTATTCATTGTTGTCGTGTGAGATGCATTGGAACAGAGGCCAGCCAGAGCCGGGTCTCGAGACAGCACTGCGGAGATGAGCTTTGCTGTTCCCACTGTATCTTATTTATTCATTTGTTGGGTTTGTTTGTTTCTTCTTGTAAAATTGTACAGAAATTTTTTAAAGAAATTGTATTCAGAACTGGAGGCATATCTGTAACCTCATAATTTTTGTTTGTGTATTGTCTTTTATTCAGTTAAACTTTTAAATGATTTTGCCATATATTTGTTTGTAAGGAGACCTTCCATATTTGCATAGTATGATGTGATGTAAATCATTTATTTTGCCATCAGTTATTTTAAACAATTAAACATATTTGCCTAAGAAAAAGGAAGGAGAGAGCAAGAGAGGGGTTTGGTTTCACAGAAATGAAGGTGACTACACCTTTGCACACACTTGTGCATTTTACACACTACATTTATCTTCCTAAAATTGCAGTGGCAAAGTCATGGGTGTCTCCACAGTTGTAGACAATCATAATAAAACGAACGTGGATACGAGAACCTGTCCAGCAGTGGAGTTCGTGCTATGAAGGCGCCTTCACACGCACGCAGTGGTCATGCCCTAATCTGGCACAGTTCTTTGAGCACTCGCTGTGTGCCCTACACGAGGCTCGCCAGGGGGCCGAGGGGTCCTCGTCTCAACGATTGGCTCGTGCACTCTCTAAAGATCCTCACACTCCTGAACTGCGCTGCATACTTTGTCAAGATCAGCCACGAAGAAGGAACGGTGCAGTCTGGAAGCTGTAGCTTGAGGAGTAAGGCCAGCCGGAACCCACCTCAGCTGGTTGTGCAACTGGTGCATTAGGAACACTCCTAGGGCTTCAGCTTTTTTGTTGGTAAAATGAAGTTTGCAGACTGAGCAACTCAATCAAAAAATACCAAATCAGAAAAATTCCAAAATCTGAAACTTCATGATTCCTGATCATTATAGGTAGAAAATTTCACACCATGAGCAAAATTATTATTTTTTATTTTTAAAAGAGAGTAAAAATTAGAAGTAAAACAGAAAAAATTACAAGTGATACACAATTTCACTTAACAAATATTAATTTCACTGTATTTGTTGTAATAAAGTGTTGTCTTCCAACCAGTTATTCATATTAACAGGTATATGCATGTAAATTGGAAGAAGAAAAAAGAAATAAATGTACTAAGAAATTAAGAAGAGGAAAAAGTACAAGCAATTGAAAAGAAGAGGTGAAACAAATTAAAGCATTAACTGCTCCTTTCCACAGACCAGAAGAAATACATAGCACAGCTGTCCAAACCATCCTGCTTACATACACAGGTTAATCTCTTTTCCTAACTCCCTCTCCTGTCCTTCTCCTCAACTCAGTAATTCTTTACTTTTGAATAAGTTCATTCCCTTTTCCCATTATCTATTGTGTCCTTCAGATTCCGCTTTTCTTTTTCAGGTTCTCACACTAAGGAGATGATATGATGTTTGCACACGTGGGCCTAATTTATTTCATTGAAGAGTATGTTTTCTAGTTGCATCTCATGTGTAAAATCATTGCAATTGGTCTTTAAAATTACCTTTACACAACATGTAGACAGTATATAGAGGGCGTGTGAGTGGGTCTCAGGAAAGAAGACTCGCCCTGGCTTGGCCTGCCCCAGGCTGCTCCCGGTGTGGCTCCCAGGCACCCCAAAGCCCCCACGGCAGCTCGGCCTGGGCCAAGGCCTCCCTGCGTCGGGTGCGTGGCACCATCCTTCCAGGGAGCAGAGGGCTGCTGACTGCTCCTCAGCTCTTGCCCTGCTTCCTCAGCCCCTTCTCATCCAGAGCAAGTGCAGTGTCCCGCTGTGGGGAGAGGTGCCAGCAATCCGTTCCGCCCCTCCTTTCCTCCATGCGTTTGGAGAAAGCCATCACTTTCTTCCTCTGGGTTGCACACTGCTTCTCCCTCATTATTCTCTGCTTGGAGCTGTGAGTGAACAGAACTGCCCAGTGGAAGAAATACACCCAAGAAATGCAAAGTTCCTGGCTATCAAAGGACTTGAAAGCAGCCTGAATGACATCAATAATTCAGCACAGAATGGGGACAAGGTGAGCAGTGGCTCTTACTGATGAAATCCTCTCTGGCACAGACAGGTATAGTGTAAGGGGGAGCAAACTTCAGGGAGAGCAGGAAGTGCCAACTGGCATGCACTTTATTTATTTAGTATTTTAGGGAAGGATCTACAGGGTGCACAGGGTCTCACTACTAGATGACTCATAGTACTTATCCTGTTTACAGCCTCCCAAGAGCTGGGATTATAGGCGTGTGCCACCATGCCTGTCTCAGTGCACCCCAGGGGTGGGCCTGGCATGAAAGCAGAAAATGGTGGAATTGCAAAATGAAGATTTTTGTTTTTTGTTTTTTTAATGATTCAAAAGACAGGACTGAGTGTTTTTGGATGTGGGTAAAATAATTCAAGGGAAAAATAGAAGGTCAGCTGTGGGGCCACGTAGCGGTGTGAGTCAGGTGAAGCAACATGACCTTCCCGCCAGCTCAGGGAGATTGTGTGTCCCTGACTGGCTCTCTGGGTAGGTGGGCCAACTCAGCTGGCAGTGACTGGCCTGGAAAGTGGACGTGGGGCCATGAGCAGTGCGCACAGCGTCAAGGGTAGCCAAGCTCTCCGCTGCTGTTGGCTCAAGACTGGAGGCTGGGGTGTGGGCACATTCAGGACCCTGGGGAAATAGAAGCACGAAAGGACCCGGGATGGGCGCTGAACCCCATGTCTGCACGTCACCGCCTCTGTCCTCACCGTATGCAGCCGCGTGTCGCTGAGATGCTGCAGTCCGACTCGGCTACCTCGCTGGCATCTGCGTACCTCACCTTCCACGCGGAGTCTTCTTCTGGAGCCAGCCACTTCTGGTTTCCTTCTGAGTCCTCCAGTCGGCCCGCCGCCAGCTGAGCGATCTGCAGCGGCGTTACTTGACAGGCCAAGGGAGTGTCTGTGACTGCCGCAGGGCTATGGGCCCAAGCCTCTGGGCAAGGAAAAGCAGGTCACTGAGAAGGAAGCCAGAGGCCACTTGTCTTTACGTGTGACACATCTCCTCCAGTTAAACATCAGCATGTGAGGTTCTGGAGCAGATTACACAGGGAGAGGGTGACTAGAAGCCAGGCTGCCTATTTCTTCTTCTAGTGCCTTCTGGCTGCCAAGCTTCTCTCTTCTTCCTTTAAAAAAATGTATCAGTTATTTAATTAGGTTCTTACTAAGAAATTTAGAGCACTAATTTATGAGGATAAATTGCATTTGTCAGAACAAAAATGGTAGCCCTGGAGGTGAGAAACAGCTTTGCTTTTCCTAAAATCTGTGAGTCCGCTGCTTTCTGATCCACCTTGTGCTGCTCTGAATCTGCTATCTCTCTTTCTCTGTGTCGAACATCTCACCCTCCTGGTGTCTGGGTTTTCCTAGCTTCTTCTTGAAGTAAGCCTTGGCTTGTGTGTCAGTGCCATGCCATTGCTCAGCACAAGTCACAGGTGGACACGGGAAATACGTCACCCAAGGGGGTAGGAATCATTAGGCACACGGCAAGGAATGGTGCAGAAGACCCAGAGTGTCCCTGCAGCACCACAGCAGGTCAGTTTTCATTCTGAAGGTCACGGCGTCCAACAAAAGGAACACCTATCCTTTCTTCTTCACTTGGGGTCCTGGAGTTGATCAGGTAGGATGGGGCTTCTAGTGTTACCAGTTCTCTAAGGCTTGCTCCCTTTGGTGTCATGTTGTAAACTTCCACTCTGCTGTACTACCCCATAGGGCGGCACAGAGCTGGCCTGGGAAGAAGCAAGAGCACAGAGATGTCCCGGAGGAAAGCTTCTCACGCTTGTCCTCCTGCTGGGGGAGGAGGGGGTCTGGCTTACTCAGCTAGTGGTGAGTGTGGCTGGCCCTTCCACTTTCCTCCTGTCTCCAGGAACTTGTGACAAGCTGATGAAACTGTCCTTAACTGGCCGTGATCAGGAGCAGCCCAAGAGCATTTGGGTCAAAAATCCTCAGGTGTATCCCCCTCCCCCAGCCACATTGTCACTTTTACCTCTTGCAGTCTCTGTGAGCCACAGAGTCCATATTTGCAGCTCATGTCAGGGGCTTCTCCAACCTTAACAGATGAACCAAGCTGGAGAACAAATTTTTGTTGACAAGTGAGTAGGCTGACATCCAAAGCCCCGAAGGAATGGCTACTCTCTGCAAATGCCAGCGCGGTCAGAGTGGTTCTGGAAAGACCCACGAGCTCCATACTGACTCCATGCCCCACAAGGTCAAGGGCAAAGGCAGAGCCAGGGCCACATTAGGTGTCACCCTACACCCACAGCCCCGGGTCCCAGAAGCCAGAAGTGCCTTACCTAGAGTCTGTAAAACTTTCCAACTTGAAATACCCAAAAGATGTCAATGAACAAATTAAGTAGTTTTCCAGTTTGATTAATTTATTGATTAAAAATTGAGAAATTCTTGGGGCTGGGGAGATATTTCAGCTAAGAGCCTGCTTGGAAAGTGCAAGGACCCAGGTTCAGTCCTTGGTACTGTATGCCATGCCACCCTGGAACCTAAGTGTGCCATGTGTGCCAATGAAACTGGGTGTGGTGTCATGCACCAGAAATCCCAGTGCTGGGAGGCTGAGACAGGAGGATCATTACGAGTCTGTGCCATGTAGCAAGATAAATACATAAATAAGATTTTAAAAAATTAAATGGATACATTCTAATTGTGGATAGTTATAAGGTATAATATATTATATTATGATAATGTGAGATGATTAAATTAAACTATTAATAATATCCATCATCTTGAGTACTCATTTATTATTGGGGTGAAGACATTTGCAATTTACCTTCTTAGCGATTTTGAAATATATTTATTATTAACAATAGTCACCATTTTGTGTGTCACGCATAAATCTTCTTCCTTCCATCTAACTGAAGCTGTGCATCATTTAGTCCCATTTTAATCCTCCTCTGCCGCCCAGCCTCTGGTTGCCACCATTCAACTTTGCTTTTCTTAGTCTGATGGCTTTAGGTTTCACGTGTAAGTGAAGTCATGCAGAAATGTTACCAGTTCTCTAAGGCTTGCTCCCTTTGATGTCATTTTGTAAACTTCCACTCCACTGTACTGTGAAAGTCAGGGTAGCTTGTTCTAAAGCTATGAATGAGAGCTAGTTTCCTTTGCAGGTGCTCTCGGCCAAAGGTACAGCCATCGGCTTCTTGGGAAAATGAACACAGCAGCACAAGAAGGACATATGGACATGAGGAGAGGGGAAATGCAGAGAACTCAAAAGATTGGGCCACCCTGGATGGAAGTGCAAGACCTCCAATTTTTTCTGTGTTTTTCTGTAGTAGGTGGAGCCTTGTTTCTGAGACTAATCCATTAAATTTAGCTACATTTTGTCTCAAATGAGGCTGGAGACTTACATAAAACATTGAGGACATTATCTAAAAATGTGTGTTGTTTAAAACTTAGTTCATTGTACTTTTCTTTTTTGCCTTTTCAGATAACCTTTGCTTACTTAAGGTTGGAAATAGAGGTACAAGTTACTCAAAGCAAAAATAAACCTCTTGGATTTGTGTAGTTTTCTCCTTGGATGAGATCTGCTTCTACAGTACACTGCTCCGGCCTCAGGTCTGCTCTGGGCAAATGAGGCGGAGCCTCCTGACGTTGCTCACTGGCCTTAGAGCTGCCCTCCTGAGAGCACAGACATCGCAGTTCTCCATCGCTTCCCTCTATTGTTTGCGTTTTCCAGGCTGATGTTCTGCTTTTTGTTTTATTCTTTACAAAGGTGATGGGTAAAATAAGGGCAAGATATCAAATAGCAATTGTAAGGTTTCTTCCAGGCTCAAAGGGCAGGGGAGAGAGCACCAGCACTGGGAATCTGATTCTGCAAAAGAGGTCGCACAGCGGCCCCCTGCTCTATGGCCAGCCCTGGGGTGACCTGTCTAACCATTACAGAGGGCTGGCCTGCATTGTCAGCCATGGCTAGCACTTAGAAAGGGGAAAAAGGAAGGTCTGTTTAGTGTAATCTAAATACTAGCACAAAGTTGCAGGTGCCTGCCCTGAAGAACACAAAGAGCATTTTCTCAGGCACAGGAAGCCTTTCTCAAACTTGTTTAAAACATAAAGAGCAGGCTGACTCCCCTGCAGCAGTGATAAATCATGTCTCACAGATGCAGTGTGCCTACCCTTCTAGTGTCCCTTCCTGTTTCTCTTTAAGTCACTCAAGTGTTGCTCATACAGATCAACTGCTTTAACTTGGTGTGATTAAGAAAAACGGAGGTGTCAGCATACATGCTGATCTAAACAGACTTTTGGGGGCACCCAGTACCTTCTTCCATGGTGGGCTGTGCTGTCTGCACCCAGCCTGCAATGCAGGGGAGGCTCTTTTGGGGAGCCTCAGGTACAGGGGACTGGGTACAGAAGCCTCACCGGCGCTAAACTATGTGCATTGCAATGGGCCTGGAAGAAACCTTACAATTACAACCCTGTCTTAACGGCTCTGCTCCTTGGCTCCACCCCAGCTATCACTGCCTTACCAGCATCCATCCCCAGGGCCGCTTTGCCCCTGTGCTGGTGATGTTGGTTGTCTGACACTGAAGTCCACTTTCTAAGATTCCTCAGGCAACATCAAACTGGAGCAAAGGAGAATGGAAGCTTTGACTTTGTTCCCCTCCTATCAAGGAAGGGGAGAGAAAGAGTTGCCAGAGGAAATGAGGCCTTTGGAACTCCAAAGTGGGAATTCGAGAACAATACAGCCTTCTGGAGATTGTGGAGTGTTAAAGGAAGTAGTCCTGTGGGACAGGAAGAGTGCGCAACGCAGTGCAAGTGGGGACGGCTGGCCAGACTCTCAGGGCAGTTGTGGGGTGGGGAGCAGCACCCTGGGAAGCAGGGGAGGCTCTTTTAGGGAGCCTCAGGTACAGGGGGCTGGGCCCAGAAGCCTCACTGGGGCTAAATTATGTGCTTTGAAATGGGCCAAATGGCTAACTATGACGATTTAAATGGTCAAATGTTGAATTTGAAGGTCCCTTCCCTTTTCTTCCTGGTAACAGTTGTATTCAGCATTCCTGGAGAAAATCAACAGTACCTATAAGAGAAAAGTGAAGGATTTGAACACAGACAGACACACAGACACACAGACAGACAGACAGACACACACACACACACACACGGAGGGAGGGAGGGAGAGAGAGAGAGAGAGAGAGAGAGAGAGGAGGAATACAATGGATTTTCATCTTTATCCTTTCCCTCTCCTTCTTTTCTCTCCCCCTCCCTTTCTCCCTGTAAGAGAACTGGTGAAGCTGCAGTTTAAGAACAAGGCAGCTGTTGGTGCTCCATGCCCTAGCTATGCCCTCGTAATTATCCTTCCTGTAAAATGTAAACAATTATAATAGCTATTTTATAAACATTTGCCATTAAGATTAGGATAATGATTTTTAAATTTTTAGGAATGTACCACTTTCAGAAATGCAGCAGGACAAAGTGATATACAATTTAGCCTTTCGCATTGCAGGTTCTCCAGCCAGCTACTCAATGAGTGTTTCTAAACATTCACCATGTGTGGGCTCCACGGTTCCATGCTGGGCCTCTCTGACCAGAAAAGAAGAAATATGAAGACTCTCTGGAATCAAAGCCAGAATACACAACTTCCCTTTAGTATGTGACCCAAACTTTAGTATTTGTATGCCAGCATTTGTATAAAATACACCCTTTATTATTATGACACAGAAGCATGCACTCACGTCACAGCACAACACTCGGCACTTCAGCGTTTTGACATTTAAGGTGATGGTGAGACACACAGAAGGTTGATCCTCCCAGCCCATGCACCTCAGCCCTGGACCCACCTCAGGAACTTTATCGTCCCCCAGATGCAAGCTGTCCATGAAACAGCTTCCCTTTCTCATCACAGCCTTTGCTTCACCTTTATGTACTTTCTGTTTCCAGAATCTGAGTACTTCGGGAACCTTGCATCAATCGAATCATGTAGTGGGGTTTTTTTTGAGCTGATTTACTCATTTAGCATAGTGTCCTCAAGGCTCATGCATGCTCTCTTTTTATCAGAATTTCATTTCTTTTTTTTTTTTTTTCATGTATCTCTTATATTCCACACAACAGGCTGACTTCTGAAAGAATTGAATCTACCCGAAATGCAGCACCTTAAGACTTACATTAAACTGTATTGCAGGGGAAAGCGCGAACGCACTCCCCAGTACCACAGATCATGCAGTCGAGTTTCCCACATTTGGGAAAATCGCAGGGGTCAGCACATCCAGAGTGCAACGGGTGAGCCTCGCCCTGGGAAAACCACCTTCCTGATCATAGAATTTCATTTCTTTTGGAAGCTTAATCATATATCGTTGTGTGTGTAGATCATATTTTGTGTATCTATCGATCCCTCATTGGACATCAGGGTTGTTTCTATCTTTTGGCTGTTGTAAAGCTGCCATAAATACAGATGTGCTTCAACACTTAGCAATTTGGTAATAAAGATTATCTTCTCAAAATGTGCAAGCAAAACAATTACTTAATAATATAGTACAGGGGGACAGCAGGATAGGTCAGTGGACTAAGCACCTGCTTAGACAAGCACAGGGAGTGCTTGGATGCCCAGCACCACATGCTGTGCCAGCCCTGCCCCCAAGGTGGGCTGAGCTGGCCAGAGTAATGGTGCACACCTGAAATCTCTGCTCTGGGGACGCTGAAATCCAGACAGTCACCACGAGTCTGAGCTGCATAGTGAGATCCTGCAACACCAAATGTATTAAAAAAAAAGTGCAGTGTAGTACCAAAATTTTGAAGTACTTTTTGAGTGCTGGGGATTAAACCTAGGGTCTCACACATGCTAGTCAAGCATCCAGCTTCTGTGTACATCCACCGCCTCCTCAGTTTTATAGGGAAAACTTATTTCCCCATCAACAAACATTCACTCTCTCGTGAGTGTCAGGCACTGGATGTCCAGGGTGAGTTTAACATCTGTTAAAGAGTTTCAGTCACTGGGGAGGCAAATGTTAATGTGGGGACGTTGCCGGGGTACTGGGATCCTGGGGCACCTGTAAGGTCACGTTTGCACTGTTTTGAAAATGAGAAGAAATGAGGCCAGCGTGGGGTGGGAGTGCAGCCTGCAGGAGGACGCAGCTGAGGAGAGTTCTGAGAGACGCTCTTGGGCTGCTCTGCAGTGCCCCTGCTACGGATCAGTCTGTGCTCTGGTCGTCACCTGCGACCTGAGTGCCAACATTGCAGCGCCCAGATGCATGGTTTATGAGCCAAGCATGAACTTGCCCGCCGCACACATGCTCTGGGCCTTTGCACGTGCAGCAGCTCTGGGCTGGGCGAGGGTGGGAATAGCCTTCTTCAGGCTGCGCTGAGCCAGTCCCATCTTAGGGCCCGGAGCCCCTAAAGTCAGCTTTGGGGTCCTTGCGGCCTGTGGGAGGCAGCGATAATCAGGATGACGTCATCAGAACCATCTCAGAAGGAAGGAGTTGGTGACTCGCAGGGAGGCCTTTCTGAGGGAAGAGTCCTTTGAAATGTTGTAAAATTTCCTTTTTTTATTGTATGCTTTCTGGGGTTTTCTTGGACCTGGAATACAACAAGTGTTAAGTCAAGAGATTTTACATAATGAAGTGGAAGCTACGGAAGCAAAAAGTCAGGGGTTTCCAGGTGCCCAACTGTTGTTTAAAGAACAAATCAAAAGCATCATCTGGGAACCCCAAAGGCCTCAGGTTCTTGAAAGCTATCCCCAGGACAGCACTGGTGACACTCTCAAGCCCATTTTGGCCTCCTGGTTCTTGCTCATGCAGCTCTTCCGCACCTGCTCTGCAGAGGCGATCTCCTCTGCTCAGCTTCTTGGACAGAGGAGTGCTCAGGGTCCCCGAAGGGCGCTGTGAGGAGGTCACTTTGTGAGGATTCACATTCCCGTGAACACTTGTCTTTACCAGGTGTCCCTCAGACAGAGACTGAGCGTGTACAAGGGCTACACTGTCTATCCTTGCTGCTTATGTACGTTGCCTACACGGCTCTTCCTCTGTAGAGCTCCTTAGATTATCTAAGCATTTTTAAAGGATATTAATCTCAGAGGATCAGAGGAAAAACTTCTGTTTCAGTCATTCTGTCTTTTTCTCAAAGAACATCAGGTCAGGGCCTATTTGCTCCTTTGGTCTGGGACTGTCTTCTTTTGTTATTGTATTTTTAAAATCTTCCTCTTTTTCACTTTCTCTTTCTCTTGTCTCTGTCTCTGTCTCATTTTTTTTTTTTTTTTCTTTTTACACTCTGGACTATGACTCCAGCAGCTCATACAGGCTTGCTGAGTGCAGCACCCCTGAGACACAGCTCCGGACCATAACAGCATAGATTTTACCTATGTCCTATGCAGCCTTTTCCAAATTTTTCCATAACCAAAGTCTACAATAGAGAAATATATTTTTACCTTATCTGAAGTAACAAAATTTCACAAAACAACAATTTTATTACAAGATATATATAGCCTGGTGTTATCTGTCCTAGAATGCTATCTTTAATTATATTTTGTTGTGATCATGAGTCACAATATGTTGAGACCTGTGATGAAAAAGACAGCCGGAACCCCAGGGCTATCGTTCAGTCCTGTTGAGGGAACACAAGCCCTATCAGGACACCGTGGTGTTTTTTCGCTCTGGGCTCAAGTACATTGCAAAGATTTCCAGTGGATAATTGTTGATTTAGATGGTTGAATCTCTTGAGGTTTGAAACCCTTTGCCCTCAACTTTCCCAAGCTAGCATAAATTGTAAGAAAAAAATGTTTAGATAGGTTCTCTCTATTTGAAAATTCAGAGTTCAGGAGAACTGACTTCTCTCAGTCACAATTACCTGCCACCAGCTTGAATCCTTCTTTGCGGTTGATTGCTTTCCTGTTTGTTTGGTCATTAACAGCTTTAGGGAAGTAATTTGAACTTCGGCCTTTTCTCCATCATAAAATGAGGAAACCTCTTTCAGAGGGTTGTAAGGATTAAGTCAAATATTATAGGCAAAACACTTAGAATGCATGGTAACAATCTTTCAGTGCTAGCCATTATTAGTGTTGCCATTTTTGCTTTCAGATTTGTCAGCTGCTGAGACTCTAAAATAATTTGCATTTTCACATTTTGGTAGTTCATGCTAAGACAAAGTAAACAACTACAGGTTGCTGTAGTTCATCGAGACCACTATGAGAAATGCTGTGCACTTATGCCTCATCACCAACAGGAAGTTATTTCTGTTTTCCAGCCTGGAGAGACCAAGATGAGGCAGCCCATCTCTGGCCTTTCCCGCCAGCTCACAGCCAGCTTGCTTGAGTTGCACTCTGACATGGTGGAAGGCACTAACTAGCTCTTTGTGATTTGTCTTGTGAGGATCCTGAGCCTTTCACAATCTAATCCCTTCCCCAAAGGCCCCATCTCCTGGTGCCATTATAGGGATTAGGATTTCCACATCTAAAGTTGGAGAGAACACAAAACTTCAGACCACAAGAAGGTGAGAAGATATAACAGGGCCCTCAAATTTAAAGACCCAATTCAGAAATGGGCATCTGAGGTGAATACACACTTCTCAGAGGATGAAATTAAAGAAGCAAATAAATATATGAAAAAATGCTCCACATCACTGGCCATCTGCGAAATGCAAATAAAAACACCACTGAGATACCATCTCAGTCCAGAAAGAATGGCTATCATAAGGAAATCAACCAACAACAAATGTTGGAGGGGTTGTGGAGAAAAGGGAACACTTCTCCACTGCTGGTGGGAATGTAGACTGGTACAACCATTGTGGAGGTCAGTGTGGAGACTCTTCAAAAGAGTAGAACTGGAAATCCCATTCAAGCCAGCTATTCCCCTACTGGGAATTTTCCCAGAGGAAATGAAAACATTATATCATAGTGACATATGTGTACCTATGTTTATAGCAGCGCAATGATAGCAAAATCTTGGAAACAACCAAGATGTCCATCACATGAGGAATGGTTGAAGAAGATGTGGTATTTCTATATAATGGAGTATTATTCAGCTATTAAGAATGATAAACTTGAAGCATTTATATTTAAGTGGATGCCACTTGAACATATACTCATAAGTGAAACAAATCAGACACACAAATATCATTTAGTGTCCCTAGTATAAGAAGAAAAAAGAAGAAATACATATAGAAATGTACAACAACTAAAGATACATGAGTCAGATAGTTAGGGCAAACTTAACGGCATATGCTGCAGGGTACTAATCAGCTTTTCTTCTGGATGGTTAACAACCTAAGTTCACAGATATAAATTGGAGAAATAGAAGAGCTACAAGGCCAGACAACATTTTGGCCCTAGCCTTTCACACACCCTGAGGTGTGCGAAGCCTCAGAGCATATGAGAACCTGTACTGTAACATCATGAAACTCAGTTGTGCCCCAAATTTTCTGATCAAGGAGATTATGGAGCCACAGAGGAAAGAGATTGATAATGGATAGTGTGCTTGGAGAGACTCACATGGAGAGAAAACTTTCTCTCAGGCTCTCATAGAAAGTAAATTGGTCAAGCGTTGGCCGAGACTCATCCGCAAGGATGACACAGACAAAGGATCTACAGAGTAAGGACTTCACTGACCTCATCAGAAACAAAAGCTATGTCTTTTTGTATACAGGTGTTGATCTATCTCGATCTTAACCATCCAGCAGAAAAGTATAAAAATGAGGGTATATAACATGGGGCCATAATAATAAGTTGAGCTGTAAATGGCTATAGTCAACAACTTCTTCAGGTAACTCAGTATTAATGTAGAATGCTGCACTGTGTTGGATTGTGTCACCGAATTCAGGCACCTAAGTTGGTTTAATGACAATAGAATGCTCATCTTTGACAGGTCTAGACAAAAAAAAAGGGGGGATACAAAAGAAGAATCATGATGTGTGTGTATAAATGGTACAGTTAGGATAAATATGCCGTGCTTCTGCATAATTCTATGAGAAGCAAGATTTGCAATAATATTGGTTGGACAGGATATTATGTCAGCTTCTAATACTATGGACAACCACTAGGAAAATAACAAGGTAGAAAGTATTAATTATTGAATCTGTGATATAATTCAAGTATAAAAAATAAGGTAAGTAAATAGCTACACTCTCTTAATTCACTGATTAGAGACATCTGCTGTAATAATGTCTGTAAGTATAATGTCATGTATGCACCTTGTACAATACCAAAACATCATGAAAACAGTTTTCAGTTATTAATTTATTGAATCTGTCCTGTTAATTTGTCTTGAAACTGTCTCATTGATATTTGTACTTCAATAAATAAATAAATAAATAAATAAATAAAAGAGGGTGAGAAACAAAGAGGCCAGCAACTATTTCTTCACCCTTAAATCTATAGCTGCATGATACATATTATCATAAATTTATTACTTTATAAATCTGGCATTGGAAAGGAAAAGAATGGCAAAGAGAATTAAAGACTGAGGTCTCTGTGAACTCATGTTTATTGTCCATATCCCAAATGTGAGTCTGTCCTTAGGCACAGAATCCACTGGGGAAGTTCCTGTCCCAGCAAGGTAGGATTCTGTGACCCTGAGACCAGTATGTGCAGTGGGGACTCTCTAGGGTCTTTTTTCTTTCAAGGACTAGTATAATCTAGGTCCAGAATGTCTCTCCGAGTGTCCTGTGTTCAGAGGTTGAGCGAGTGGATTATGGAGATGCTATAATATGCTCCCATCTTTACAATATGCTGTTCAGAGGTGGGTCTGTTTTGAAGGGGTGAGGCCCTCGAGGGTGCGCTGGAAGGGGCAGCCCCCCTCCCAGCCACTCCCAGCCATCCCTGCTTCCCTGCTGCCGTGACACACACAGCTCTCCTCCACCAGGTCTGTCTATGTTTTTGCTTTAGAGCTGGGTGACCACACACTGGACCCCCAGAACTCTGAGCCAAATGAAACTCTCCCCCACTAACTTATGGGGGGGTCAGGTATTGTGCCCCAGGAATGGAAAAGCTGACTAATTCAGAGATCAAGGGAGTTTACCTGAATAACTTTTCCGGAATAGGTGATGTCCTGATGTCCAGCTGGCTTCTAGGCTACTGGTTATAGGTCTGACTTGGTATTTTTCCTTGAAACCAAAAATATTATCATCCTGTCCTAGTTAGATAAGTGCTCTGGAGGGCAAGAAATAAATGGAGCCATGGACCTGGCTCATGTTGTGGTGAGTCTCTTGCATTGACAGGTAAAGAGGTAGTCATTTCCTAAATGCAAATATATGTAATCAGTAAGAATATTAACTTGGTGGAATCTTCCTATTGATTTCTTGACCCATGGAGTAAGAAGTATTGTGGCAGGAAAAAACAAGTGGGAGATTCTGAAACTACCTTTCCACATCAAGATGCTTGTGTTATAAGAAACAGCAAATTAGAATGATATAGAATTCTGGGAAAAATGACAGAGACAGTTACATGCTAAATAACTTACATGATGCAAAGGAAGTGGCTTTTGCCAAATCACTAGTCTGGTCCTTGCAAAACTAGATGAATCATGGAAGAGGCAATGTACCATTAAAAATTTAACCAAGGAATGGCTCCCATACAGCTGCTTCGTGAGGCAAGCCTTCATAAATGAAGCAGCTCATCACAGCCTCAGGTGTAGTGGATGCTGGTATTGATCTAGTAAATGCATCGTTTTCCATCAGGAAAAGTAACAAAAGCAGTTAGCATTCATCTGGGATGGACAACAGTATATAATCATGTCTACTATAGAGATATGTCAATTTTCCTGCACTCTGTCCTAAACTAGTCTGAAAGAATCAGATTGGCTAGGCATTCTCAAGGTCAATTGCTCTGGATGGCTTAATAATATAAATGTTCCAGAGAATGGGAGATGAACTCAGGGTCCAGCCACCTCAGCAAAGTTTACACGTATCCAGTGTTCTGGAGCAAGCCACTGTAGCCTCCCAAGATAGAGAACACGTACTGAATTGTCACTGAAGCATGAATTCAGGAGCAGACATGTTTGTGCGGTATAAAACAGAAGCACAGCAACTGTTAAACTTCGTGGGGCTTTGAAGGCAATATATTCTGTACTTGAGGATATTTCTCTATTTCATTCATCAAGTCACATGGAGTGCTGTGACTTTTGAGCTGGCCCTAAAGCAAGAAAGCTCCTTATAATATAAGGACTATTTGGACAGTGTAATGAGTGGGACATCGCTGTGCTAGAGCTATCTGCATAGAACAGGATGCTAAGCAATGGCTCCAGAAAGCTTCAGAGGAAGCTAGCATTTTTGCATTCGAATTCTGTATGCTATTGGGAAACTATCCCATCATAGTGGTAGAAATAGAGCATGCTGTGCTAGGAAAGCCCAAAGGTCAATGATGGAAGCTAGAAAGTCTGCACCAGCCAGATGAAGGATCTGTGCTAGCCAACAGAGGGATCTGCACTGGAGCCAGGAAGCAGCATTCATGGTAATAATCAGAGCTCCTTTGGGAAGAACCAAAGCCGTCTTCAGTGACAGCAAGGTCCTGAGCTCCTCTGATGGTCGTAACTGATATTGTTCATATCAGGAAAGCTAGCAGGACAAGCTTCTTTAGGAGAATCAACATGCCACCATATTCCCCTCTAGTTCTCCTTTTATGTTGCTGCTAACAATCTTCAGGTGGGCCTTTTACACTCAGAAGTCAGTTCATCTGGGTATTATAAATTGACCATTAACTAATCCATAATCCATACCACGTGGATTGCCTAGTGTTATCAACACAAGCTGAGCTTGAACTATTGCTTCACTACTGTCTCATGAGATCTGAAAGACGTTAGTGAAAGCCGTCTTCCAATAGGCAGAGAGTCACACCAGAATGACATCCCATTCTCCACTCTATGCGGAAGGGAAATGGCTCAATACACATACACTTCACAAAGTGCATGGGCCTTTGAATGTGAAGATGTGACATAAACACTTTTCACAAGCCACTTTAGGGGGCTGACCAGACAAGGCTACGTAGATGTCAGTCTCTGGCTTTGCTTTCTAGGACACAAGTAATGGGCTCTGTGTGGGGCAGTCACAGGGCAGCGATGGAGTCCAAGACTGAGTGTGACAACACGGACTTCCCCTCTCCAAGGCTGATCAACTGCTGCTGCTGGTGACCTTCAGGCCTCTTGGCTCAACTAGATTAAACTCCTTAGGGGAACAAAAGGTGCCTGTGGCAAGTCTATGATATGAGGCTTTCTTATCCTAGATGGAGGAAAGATTCTACTCACTGAGATTGACACAGACTCTAGATGTGGAATTGTTGTTCTTGGCTATCATACTGCGCACAGAATTCTCAGGCAACCGATCCACTGACTTGGGGTTGTGCCTAGCGTCTCCTTGGGCGGAGGACTCGCGTTACTTCTGAGGACACACAGCAGTGTGCATGAGGCCATCAGACCAACTGACTGTACCTCGTGCCACATTTCCAGAATCTGCCCATCTGTGGAATAGCAGAGAAGCCTCTTTAAAAAGCAAGTGAATTCACCAGCTTGACTTTAGCCCACTACACATGTGGGATACAGACTTTTTATACCCACACTATTACAGCAGTACCTCTGTTCACTAACTTGATTCTTTCCACAGTTCTGGTCATAACCTGAGTTGGATAAGAACTGAAATTAAAGTGAGTGACTAGGCTCGATGTAACCTTATGGGGAAATTTGATTCCATTCATGTCCAGTTTGGTTTACAACTGGAGTTGTGGAGAGGGCCGGGGAGAGCTCAGTAGAATAAGTGCTTACCTGCAGGGTCCTAAGTTCAAACCCTGGTACTGCAAGAAAAAAAGAGACAGAGTTGTGTAGTAAACTGAGTTTACTCAGTACTACTCTATGCTGAAACCCTTGGAGGTAGAAAATCTGAGTTGTGGAAGTAGATATAACTTTGTTCATCATTTGCATTCTATCTGACTGAAAGAAGTTCATATTTTTCACCCACAAAATTTTAGACATCTAAGGGCAGGAGAGATAGCTTGGTGGCTAAGCACCTCCCTGGCAAGTGCAAGGTCCTGAGTTCCACCCCCAGTACTGCATGCTATACTGGCCCTGGATCCCTGGGTGTGCTGTGTCAGCCCTGAAACAGGGTATGGTGGCACATACCTGTAATCCCAGTGCTGTGGAGGCTGAGACAGGAGGATCACTGTGAGTCCAAATTGTAGACTGTGTCAAAAGAAAAAAAAATTAAAGATCTTTGTTCTCACAAGTGACTTCTTTTACTAAAGAATATTTTGTCATTCAGCATGAAAGCCTTGTTGTAATTGGGTTAAGGCTTGTTAGGTTTCTGTCACCTTAAAAAATATCCAAGATAGTCAACTTAGAAAGAGAAAAGGCTCATTTTGCCTCATGGTTTTCTAGGTTCTAGCCCATCACCAGTTACTTCCACTGTGTGGGGCCTGTGGTGAGGCAGCATTTCATGGTGGGCATGTGTGGCAGAGGAAACTGCTTGTCTTATGGCAAGAAAGCAAAAGAGAAGGGGCATGATTCCTAGGCTCCCCTTCAATAGCGCATCTCCATGGCCTAAGGATCTCTCACTGGGCCCTGCACCTCACAGGTTCCACCATCTCCCAATAATAGCACCCTGGGGACCAAACCTTTAAGATGTGGTTTTGAGAGATGTATAAGATTCAAACTATAGCAGGGTCCCAGTGATGCAAGTGTATGGCTGCTCCTCTGGGCACTTTGGTCCTCCTATGACAATATATAATAAAGCATAGAAAATATTACCATACCAGAAGAAATAAGTGGTTTTGAAGGTTTGAAGAAATCATATTGCTGCTCCAAGAAAGGGGCAGGCAAGCATGTGTTTGGGATTTTGTTGAGCCTCTGTGCTAACATTTAGTGCTCTCTGGCTCACTTTGAGTGCAATTGGGAAAATGCTGTAAACATGGATTCATTGAGAATGATAAGAAGGGCTCAGATCCTGCACAAAAAGTCACCCAAGTCACCAGTGCCATGAGGGTATCCTAGAATGGGTGACTACTGTGTTTTGGATGTATTCATATGTTGGAATTCTAACCCCCAAATTCAAGAGTTAATGACATTTGCAGATGGAGCCTTTGAGAGGTAATTAGGATTAGATGAGCTCATAAGGTTGGAATTCCGAGAATGACATTAGAAGCTTTATTAAAGGAGGAAGAGAGGACAAAGTTATAATTCTGGCTCTGTGTCATCATATGATGCCCTTTGATATATTGTGAAAACAGGGTTCTCACTAGATGCCAGAAATATTCTCTTGAAATTCCCTGCCTCTAGAAACATGAGCTAAATAAACTGCTATTGTTTATTAATTACCTGTTCTCAGATACTTTATTATAGAAACAGAAATCCGATGAAAATATCAGAACAGAGTAATGATGATTATTAATGAGCACATTGAGACCAGCTGCAGCAGTGAGGACTCGTACTAACAATTCTAAGTTTCTTTACTAGATGTGACACAGGATTCTGGAGAAGCCGTGCCTGAGTGAAGTGAACAAATGGAGCAAGGAACAAGCAGTAATGAGTGGTGCAAGGGGTTGGACTATAGTAAGTGCTGCTCATATTCACATCACTGGGCTGAATGTCCCACCTGCTCATGTGCCAGCAGCTAACAAAAATTGATCCTTTCCTCCAAATAAATTTTTCTCAACTGATGGAAACATCTTTTTCCAGCAAACTCATGCTACCTCTCTGGGTTAGGAGCTCTACAAGAAGTGATTCACCGGAAGACCTTTTACAGCAAGGGATGGTAGTGGTAGGGGTGAGTAACTCTTTAATACTCAATAGAGTATTGCAGCACTCTATTCCTATAATGGATCCAGACAAGACCAGACTGTCCCTGGGACAGTAGCCTTGCTCTGCTCTCTCCTGATCCCTGCCATCTTTACTGTTTCCCTACCTTTTTGGTTCTTTCTGTAAGGTACACTGTTAGTCCTTTTCACCTGACTCTTCCACTGAGGCTTTGTTTATCTCTTTCCTTGGACCTTCAAGCGAGGGAGAAGGTATTCATTAAATTATCTCCTGAACAAAAATATACCCTGATGATAGCAAATACCAGCTGGCAGGGTTCTAAGAACTGAAGGAGAATTTTGAGAACACAAAGAGAAAAATTTATTCATGAGCTCCTCTTACTTTTACATATTTTATTTATGCAAAAAAAACCACAGAAAAATTTATCAAGACTGTAGGACTTTCTGAATGTTCACAAGGAAGGGGATAAAGGGAGAGTGGACAGGTGATGCACTGTCCTTCCCAGCTCAGCCCCAAGCCTCTGCACTACCACTGCCACTCTGTAGCTAGAGCCTATCCCACACCCAAGTGCCCCGTGTGGGGAGGAGGTTGGTACAGGAAAGATTAGGCATCTATGCCAGGGAACACACATTTGGCAAGACAATCTTTCCCCACTGGGTTTTCTGGTGTCTGTCAGTTTTCTTTCCCCCCAGTTTTAGTGACCAGTTAAAGCTGTCTGAATGCAACAGACAAAAGAGGAGTGACTTTGTGTTCAGCATATTTATTTCAAAGTTAAGTTCTGAAAAATTGATCAAGCTTGGGCTAAATTTAGTATACCTTTTAATAACAGCACATTAAGCCATCTTAATTACTGTTTGTTGTTTAAATTTGGAACAAAATTGTCACGAATACTTTTCTATTGGGAGTACTTTTTCAACTTTAACAGATTATCATGAAATTTTGCACATAGATAGAGGCTATAAAGATGTATGATTATACCAAGAAGGTGTGCAATTTAGAGAGCCAGGATGATACCAGGAAAAATATAAAAATAATTACAAATCCTTTGATACTGGTGCCTATTCTCATAATGACTGCTCTTAATGGCTTTGGGACCTCATTCCATAATGAGCACTTTCTGTGGACTTGGTGTTACATAGAAGTGCCAGGGATTCTATTAATGAGTGTGTAAGCCATAACAATGGCAATCCTATATTATTTTGTGAACAGAATTGTGCTGAATTCACAGACAGGTGACATCATGTGGGCACTAATGTATATGGAGTGCTCTGTTGTAATAAGACTGCTATTAACACAATAATGCTGAATGTGCTCCAGACTCACCAGAAGGTACTGTTAGCTAACACTGGATTTAACTCTTCGGTGTCTGACTCAAGTAGCTTTGTACAACATCAGTGACTTCCACTCTTAGGCATCCCCATTGTTATCTATGTCAGTTTGTATTATTTGTCATTGCATTTGGCTCTCCTTTTCTCTCCTTGAATATTTTGTACCCAAGTTCTTCTTTTATGGAATTATCTGTTTTTTTCCATTTGTCCAAGGAGATTGTTGGCTAATGTTTTTTCATCTGGTCTGCAGAAGGTGGACCCTTGCAGTTTGCCTGTGTTCCCTGTCCCATCCCCTGGCCTACAAAGGTTTTATTTGGCTGCATCAGCACTCTTCAATGCTGCATTCTCTAAGCCAGGGACTCTTAACCCTTCAATGCCAGTTGCACCCTGTTAGGAACCAAGCTGTGCAGGAGTTGAGTGGCAGGCAAGCCATCAGAGCTTTGTATGTAGAGCTGCTTCTCATAGCTTGCATTATGGCCTGGGCTCTGCTTCCTGTTAGGCCAGTGGCAGCAATAGATTCTCATAGACTTACAAAGCCTACTGAAAACTACACATGGGAAGGATCTGGATTCTTTGCTCCTTTGAATCATCCTAACATCTCTGAAAACTATCCCTATTCCCTATTCTCACCATGGAAATATTGTCCTTTGTGAAACCAATCCCCTGTGCCAAAGAGGTTCAGGACACTGCTCTGAGCAATGGTGGCTGAAAAACACACCGAACCTCATCAGTGACTGTACTTGCTATCGTGTGCTGGCCCAGCAGAGACCCATGGAGCAGGAGTGACAGCTTGGTCCTTTCTGTCCCTGGGCTGGCAGCACCCGTGGGTCCCTGGCATACATGTCACATGGTGTCCACATGCAGAGGGCCAGCCTAGGCCCACAAGGGCCCTCAGAACAGAGTCATCCTGCAGGTGATGACTGCTTGGATCCTTAGGGGGAGCTCGAGCCATGGAACCCTCGGGTCCAGTGTGGATGTTGCTTTTCTCTCTCCCCTTTGGTGACTGCCTGTGACCTACAACGCAGCCATGGCAAGGAAAGAATTGGGAAGAAGCAGCTATTTTTGTCAACAGAAAAGGCCATTTAAGCGAGAACATTCAATTACATCTCCTCCTCGTGCAGCCCCCAGGAAGATATGAGCTCTCAGGTAATGAGCTTAGAGAGTCAGCAGTTTGGTAGCACAAGGGTTTTCACTTATCTCAGGAGTGACCTCATCCAATTCCATCATAAAATGGTGAGCAGAGAGAACAGGAGTGAAGTAAACAGCCCCACTGCCACGTGGCTTCATTATTTCCTCCATCATATGGCAGATTTCTAGTGCATTAGAGAATTTCTAATTCACAGGAAAAGCACGCAGACCAGGCCTATTATTAGCCAGTCCTCCCAGAGGGAGGTTAATTTCCCCAGCATGGTGGTGTGCGCAGGACTCTGCACTGACAGAGCCTCTGCCCTGTGCAGCCTTGCCACCTGGAGGCTTAGGCAATCATGCTACCCTCTAAGCCTCAGGCTTACAGCATGTCAAAAATGGGGCATTGAATGTGAGGTGCCTTTAAAGGCCATAATGGAAGAAAAATTGCTTCGAGTATAAGATTTGAAAAGCTGAGGTTTTCTTGAAGCCAGGAGCCTGGCTAGCACTGTATGGCAGTGCCACTGTATTCTTCACCCCCAGACCCCTTAAGGGTGTGGGCCAGGCCATGGAGGCTGCCCTCTGGGTTGCCAAAATCAGTCACTGGGGTTCTGCCCACAGCGGCAGAGTGTTAAGTAGGAGCTCTGAAGAGCAGAGTCGACAAGGGCAGACAATTGCTGGCCTAGCGGGACAGCAGATTCCGCCTCAGTGCTTGAGCTTACTGGGTATCCCAGTTCGGGCCGTCATTTATCTGCTCTCAACGTGTCTCATGTTTCTTGTGCCCTTGTTTGCCCTGTTCACCCTAGCATCTGCCCTGTGAGAACCTGACAGAAGGCCACGACCTATGGCCTCTTTTAGGCTGCTCGCACCAAACAGCCCTGCCTCCAATCTTTTACTGACTCCATCCCTTGACCGAAATGCAATGTCACACCCATGTTTAGTCCTGTCAGCCCTCCCACCTTTGGAAGTCTGGCTTTACCTTAATGACTGGTCATAGATTTAGCCTCAGCCTGGGCGCATGGGCCCTCATGGGGGCTGTGGGTGAGGTCTAGGAGGGTAATAGGTGCGGGGTGCTGGGGACCACTGTATCCCAGGGGAGTCAGCACAGGAGACTGCCTCTTTATTTCATTTATTCACCAAATTATTGAGGGCTTATCCCTAGGTGCTGGGGTTATGGCAGTGGACACACAGAATCCCTGTGGAGCTCGGTGTTGAGGAAACAAGGAAATAACTAAGAGCACACATGTAAATGAGGTGAAGTATGGGGGAGTGCTGCAGTGGTTGTGGGGGAAAATGAGGCAGTTTGGTGAGTCTGGAAGTGCCAGGGTCCGAAGGGGCCACTTGCAGTCTTAGATATGTAGGTCAGAAGAGGTCTCGCTGAGAAGGGCATTTGACTCCTGGACATAGGAAGCAGCCAGGCCAAGAGCTGCAGAAAGGACTCCAGTGAGAGCCAGCGGCAGGTGCAAAGATCTCGAGGCACTGATGGCATGGGGGCTGTGTGATTGGCCCTGGGAAGGTGGTGGGGACATAGGGCCTTGCAGCCTTGCAGCGGCTTTACTCCAGGCTGGTGAGATAGCTTGGTGGTCTATGCATCTGCCTGGCAAGCGCAAGGACCAGGCGATTCCCGGTACTGCAGGCCGTGCCTGACCTGGAACCCTAGGCATGATGGCACATGCCTGGAGTCTCAGCACTAGGAAGGCTGAGACAGCAGATCACTGTGAGTCTGAGCTGCATTGTGAGACCCTGCACCGAATACATAAATAAATAAAAAGATTTTTTTTAAAAAAGTGTTTTACTCTGAATAGGCTTAAGGATGCTTTGGGGTTTTGTTTGATTGTAGGATGCTGGAGATTAAACTCAGGGTCTTCTGTGTGCCTGGCAAATGCTCTATCACTAAACTACCTCACCAGCCCTACTTCAGATTTTGACAAAAGGAAGTCATTATTTGATGAAGTTTATTCTCACAAGAAAGAGAACTAAAGGCCTTGGGCATGGATGAACACCTAGTTACTTAGGATGTGTAGGAAAATATACTTCTGGGGTTTTGGCCTGAGCAAATGTAAGAAAAGAGCTGTGGTATATGACGACAAGAAGGGGACAGGGGTACATGCTGGGGTGGAGGAGGTTAGTGCTGACACATTTGGGTGAAATGTCTGCAGACTACCCACATGGAAGAATGGGGTCTGGAGCTTAAGAGAAAGCACATGAGATGTGAGCTTGGGTGCCCCCAGGAAGAACACTGCATTTAAGTTAACAAGACAGAATGAAATTACAGAGTGCAGAAAGTAGAGATGAAGGCCCGGGCCCTGGGACCTCCAGCATGAGGAGGTCAGGGGAACGAAGAAGACCAGAGAAAGCTGGGAGTTCTGTGCTGTGAAGAAAGCCAGTGGGCTACGTGGAGAGTAGTACAGTATTTCGAGGAGGAAGGAGTGGTTATGCACCTCTACTAAGGAAGCACTGAAATGACAGTAGGGTGTAGCACAGGGAGGCTATTTTTGACCTCTATTTACTGCTTGGAAAACCCACTCAATGTGTGGCGTGGAGTGGGCTGAGTAGGGCCTCCTTGAACATGCTGTCCTAGTACTACTAGGAAAGACTGAGTGCTTTCTCCAGGGTTGCCAAGTGTTAAGAAACAAGCAAGCCCATTCTGGATCTGGCTCTGTCTGAAGCCTGCCGCACCCAAGAAAGTCCGTACTTCATCTTAGTGAATAATTCCTTTATTTTAAGCTAGTTGGAACCAAGCTTCTGTCTCCAGCACTGAGAATGTCCAAGCTAATCGCAGGAGGTTTCTTTGAAGACAGCAGTAGTGAGAGATTCTTCCACAATAACAGGAGTGGCATCTTCCATGAGAAACCTTACTAAGCAACTTTGGGATTCAGGACTATTCTTGGTTGCCTGACATTGCCTGAGAAAGGCTAGCCCAGGCACGACCTAATGGGGTCACTTCCCTCCCTCCTCCTGAAACAGCCTATGATGCAGGCTTGAAATCTGGGGCAGGTAAGGTTGCAACCAGAGGAGCCGGGTGAAGGCATCAGATTTCACTCATGACCCAAGAGGTGCCATCCTGCGGGCCACCGGGTTGGGTACTGGGAGTTCCCAGGAGATTATGAAAAGCAGGTGGGAATTGCCATGGGCTCAGAAGAGGGCAGGCCAGTTTCCAGGGAATGCAGAGCCAGTTATAGCGACCAGGCCAGGGGAAGCAGTTGCTAAAACAAACTGATTACTTCTGTTGGATGAGGTGTGTTGCCTGCCCCCTCCCCCCGTTGTTAAAGGGCCAGCTACACATAGAATGCAATGTCTCAAAGATATGGGGCAAACTCTGCTCAGGCTGGCTTTTGAAGATCCAGCCTGCCACCTCTTGTGCATATCTCCTTGGTGTTGAAAAGGAAAGCAGTGCAGCTGTGCTGCTCTTCTGGGTCTGCATGCAGATAGACAGGTTGCTCAGCTTGTTTCATTTGTCTTTCATCCCCGGGCAAATAAATGCATGCGTCAATCCTGGCACGAGCTCTGAGCTGCTCACCCTGCTCCCTGACATAAATTACACTTCAGGGATGGTCCCTGGTCACCTATGACTACGCAAACCGGTCAAGACCTGTGTGGCCTGCCGTGTCTGTGCACCAGAGGCCTTGGTATGAACCCTTTCCATGTAGAATCTTACCCCCTTGCTTGCTTCTGCTTGGGTTTCTTTTGTTCTGGCAGAAGATATGTCTTTTGTGAGATCTTTTCATTACTCACCTGAGCTTGTGACTTCATTCTATTCATGTGTTTGATTCCCATTCTGAAATAGAATGGGACTTATTCAATTAATCTTATTAAACATAATGCCACCCATTTGGAATTGGTAACGCTCGAGAGATGCTGAAACAAAAATTCGTCACTCATATTATTATAGCTGGTACACTTTACAAGGGTCAAGTTAAAGTGTTTAAGAAAAACTTTGTCTTAAATGGTCTCAGGCACTTTAAAATATCATGTTGTACCCAAGCAATTGATAACTTTTCTGAATTATACAAACAGGTCATTGGGGATTTCGGGCAGGCAGTGGTTCTTTAGCCTACATTTTGTTTATAGCAATCATTGCATAAATACTGGAAACTTACCCTTTTAATTAATGTGCTTTGGTCTTCTCCATAATCAGTCAGACAAGGGATGTTTTACTTCATGACTACCCCATTTTGGGGGCTATAACTGAGTTTCTTTGCTAAATTACATAAAGAAAATGTTTTGTTAGCTTTTCACACATTTTTTAATAGATGGGACTTGTCTGTGAGCGAGAAAATTCCCAAAGGCTCAAAAGAAACAAGGTCTCCCTTCTGAGAAGAGAGCTTCCTGCTCCTCGAGCTCTTGTGCTTTTAGGTCACTTAATGAGCTACAAGAAGTGAGCAGACCCAGGCCTCCCGTGCATTAGTCAACACAGTGCTGGTCACCGTCGAAGAAGGGCCTGGCCCTGCAGCCACTTTACGTGTTCAATGCTGTGCTTTGCTGGGTTTCCAATATGGCCCCAAAAGTCTCTTTCCTGCCAGCTCGGAGGAGTAAGGTGCACATGGGTTGATAACCCAGTCCTGGACTCGGCATGTGGCAGGGTGGTTTATTTTTCACTGATGAGAGCGGGCTGTGGGGGACCAAGGTCAGACCCCCACACAGGAGGCTGGCTAATGCAGCTCCAGCAGCGTCTGTGCCTTCTGCAGCCACAGTCAAGAGGGGTTTGCTTCTGCCCGTGTCAAGGCTCTTACTTCTAAAGTACTCAGGGGTTGTTTCAAAGAGATGGAATAAATTTTGTCATTAATTTCCTTTATTTGTTCAGCTTTGCTTTCTATTTTTATCTCACTGGCTTGTTGAGTAGAATTAAATGCCTAAAATCTACATTAGATTTAGATGTTAGTCTGTAATAGTGTATAAAAATGGAAAAGAGACCAACTATAGCAAATAGTACTCAATTTGTCCCTATTTTCTTGTAAATCTTCTGTAAATATCAGGCTCTGGATCAAAACATCTTAGTGGTCTGAGGCAAACAAGATCAAGATTCCCTACCCGTTTTATTTATCACCAAGTATCAAGTCTCAGAATCCACAATGTTGAACCTCTTGCACCCCACCTCTCCCTCTTCACTGTGAGTCAACTCCCTAGCCTTGGGTAACTGAAAAGGAATAGAAGTGGACCATGTTGAAGATGTGAAGTTGATGCTTTTCTGTATAAAATAAGGTATATAATTCCTGCCTTGTCGGCCACATCAGGGCTAAATCATACACTGAGGGTGAAACTCCCACCACAGAGCTGGCAGCTGCTGGACTAGTAGTCTCTGTGGGCCTCCTTTCCGCTTTCTCTACTCCAGGGTTAAGGCAAGCCTGGGGCCTTTGTGGGCTTCTCCCTACTGGCGAAGGGGCAGTACCTCCCCCACCCTCAGACTGCAGGAAGATGAAACTGCTGCAATAGTTCTTTCCATTCAGCAGAAATCAGAGCACACAAGGGTGAGGAGAGACTGCGCCAGACAAAGACACAATTACCACCACATGACTGCCTACCAAGAATTCTGGCTGTAGGAAGGGCTTCTCTGCAGTTTGTTTTTGCTAGTTCTGCTCCAAGAACCCAAGATGTAAGGCCTGTAGTCAACAAGACGGTGCCCATCTTATTATTTCATATAATTCAACCTTATAACCTCTGGCATCTTATAAGCTTCACCTTTCCTCTCTAGCTTTGCCTTGATCCACCAGCAGCTATCTGTGCACTTAGAAAAATTTCCACTGACCAAGCTGGGATAACCCTGGCATATCCCCCGCCACACACACATACACACACGCAGTCTCACCTCACAATGAAGGGTGAGTGATATACTTTATGTCCCAAGCCCTGCCTGAGTATCTACCTAGAGGAGAAAAATAAAAATTATTTCCCCAAGTTCTTCTGCACTAAGATTATAAGAATCAACTATAATCCATAAAGCTTCTCATCTTGTCTAGGCTTCTGTTGTCCTTAGTTCTGGTACTTTTACTCTGAACCAGCCAAAGTTAAACAAAATAAAACATGTGTATGCCTTTCCAGCACCGCACAATGTGGACCAGCAAGGATGATGCTGTAGAATTAAAAAGTAAAGCCTTGGTAGTTTCTGTAGTAATCTCAAAGACTAACAGAAGAAATGACTTGAAGTGGAGTGATAAAAACTCTTGGAATAATCCTGCCCAAGCCCTCCAGAACTCTTTCATCATGTCTTTATATATTTTAGCCTTTCACCTAGGAAGATTCCATGCACCACCCAAACAAATGTGCTGTTGGGGGGGGGGGTGCAGACAGAAGCTGCTAGCTTGAAAAGGTCTTTTGAATGGATGTTAGGAGAAAATATCCCATTGGTGCTGATCAAAAGCGTGGAGATGTTTTAAACAAGCTTCAATGGGACACAGATACAGTAACTCTTCTCACTCTGTTGAAAACCTCAGAGAAAGTAAAATTACCCAGTATTCCAGGTCAGAGTGGGCCCAGCTAGAAACTCATTCAGTGGGCTGAGTTGCAGAGGGGCACAATGCCAATAGATCTTAGGCAAAAGGACGGATCTGGCAGGCAGGGCCAAGGCACAAGTGAGGGCTCTCGCAGCTGCTGTGATGGGTTGGGAGTGACCGCATGATTTTAATAGGCTTGAGCAGAATGGGATGCACTTAGCACCAGGGGTCAAGACATGAGTGGAAACTTGGCTGGAGGTTTGAGAGGCTCATGAGATGGAAGGAAGCTGAATATTATTTTTTTTAAGTCTTACATGTCATCAGGAATCTTCTTTTCAGTCTCTTTTTCACTGGATCAGAATCTTTCAGAACTTAGTAGCTAACTGTACTAGTCTATATATTTTTTCCTTAACAAAATAATTGAAGCTGTGCACTTTATAAAGTAAAGAGGTTTATTGTAGCTCACAATTTTGCAGGCATAAAGTCCAAGGTAAACCTTTTCTTTTCAGCTTTGTATCAGGAAAAAAACAGCATGCACTAGAAACCAAATGTACACTGTGGCCTTGCTGTGTAGTGACCCCCTCTCCCAAGAGAGACCCGACCACACAGGTCAGCACTGGTCTTTCCATAGCAGTGTTCCCACTGACCTCATGGCCTTGCAGGGCCCCACATCATAAACTTCCACTGCCTCAGCATTGCTACCCAGAGCACTAAATCTCTAGCACCTAAAACTTTGGGAGGACAAACTACCTCAAAGCCACATTCAAACCATAGCAATAGCAAAATGTCAAAAGAAACCACGTGTGAAAATGTTTCCTTTAGCATTTGTGTTACTGAAGCAAGTACTGAATATGTTTCTGATTAACGAAATTCTGTTCTTTCTACTAGCCATAAGAATAGAGGGCATATATCCTCTCTCTCTCTCTCTCTCTCTCTCTCTCTCTCTATATATATATATATATATATATATATATATATATATATATAGAAGTGACTCATAATAAACTGCACATTTAAAAGTGTACGACTTGCTAATTTTTGCACGCGTTTACACTAATGAAATTATCACTGCAATCAATATAGTGAATCTGTTTATCACTCCAATCTCCTGTGGACCTCCTTGCTCTATCCTTCCCCATTCCCTATTTTCTAGGGAAGCTTTGCTCTGCTTTCTGTTGTAATAAATCAGTTTATTTCTCACTAGAATCTGATGTCTGAATTATGTGGCACATACTGTTTAGTTTTGAGTACAGCTTCTTTCAGAGCAATTACTTTGAGATTTATCTGTGCTTTTTTGTATGTTTAAAAATTTCATTCCTTTTTATGAATAGGGTTTTACCATGTGGCTATTATACTGTTAATTTATCCATTCATCTTTTGGTGCAGGTTTATCTCTGAATTTTGTATATTACAAATAAAACTGCAATGAACATTCATGTGTAAGTCCTTATAGCTATATCTGCTTTCTTTTTTGTTCGATAAATGTCTAGAAGTAGAATTACTGAGTCACAGAGTAATAATGCATCTAAACTTTTAAGAAATTGCTAACTTCTAAAATTGAGTTATGCCATCTCAGCTTTAGATGCTCGCAAGATGTGATAGTTCTAGTTCTTCCACATCATCAGCAACAAGGGGTGTGGTAAGGCTTCACGGTCATAGCCATTCTAGTAGATGTGCTGTGGTGTGTTGGCTTTTGTCTAGTGCCTAATGATAGTGCGTATCTTTTCACATGCTTATGTCACTTGTCTGTCTTTTATCTTTTATCAAATCTTTTATCCATTGGTTTTGAGTATTGCTTTTTCTATTATTAAATGATGAGAATGTTGAGAGCTTTGTACTGTCTTTTTTTTGTACTGGGAATCAAACTCATGACTGACTGCACACTTCCCAGGCAGGTGCTCTGCCTCTGAGCTGTATGTCCGGAGACAGTTTTATATTCTGGATAAAAGTGATGTGCTATGTAATTGGACTATACAGAGCATTAAAACCCTAACTTCTTTCTTGAATAATTGGTGGTCCAGTAAAAGACTTTGGATTTAGGTCTTTATTTAACTGGTTGGATAAGATTGTGTTCAATTTAAACGAACCTGGAGAAATGCAGAAACTTGGCTGCAACTTGATGTTCTTCCCTTGAATTCAACAGAAAAATCACATGAAGATAAACTGAATTTCGATTTCTCCTCCTGCCAAATGAGAACAAGGTTTCGCTGGCTAACTCCTACAGACCCATATTCAGTATGCTACCACAGCCTAAGGGAAGTTGTGCTGCTGCCATTTAGATTAAGCTCCTTAAATTGACAGGAAATAGGTCTAAGACCCCTAGTTGATGTCTAAAATTGTGGGGTAACAACTGAGTCTAACATATATTATTTTCCCTATATTTACATATCCAGGATGAAGATCCATTTATAAATCAGTCACAGTAGAAATTAACTCTAATAACTCATGATAAACCAGAGTAATTACAACAATATTGTATAGTAGAACTGGCAGCATGGCAACTCTTGGACTCCACTGGGTACAGTGAAGATTTCTTGGATGAAGACATTGTGAATAACTGCAATATTTGACATGGAAACTGAGATGGCAGCATGTGACAAGTGGGTAGGAAGCACATACAGTGTGGAATTCTAGGTGAAGGAGCGGCTAGCATGGGGAAGGACAGCACAAGGAATCCTCATGCTCTTCAGAACAGTGAGCAATTTAAACTTGTGAGTTGTTTCTGGAATTTTTCATTTAGTATTTTTATACTGCTTTGACAGTAATGGAAAATATGGAAAGTAAAACATGGGTAAGGGGGATTGCTGTGTTTCATTTCTCTTTACAGATCATGAATTTTACTAGTCTTAATATAATTCAACTATATAACTATTCTCGAGAATATGGTTCAGATTTACAGATGAGAAAACAAATTCAGAGACATAGATGAACTTGTCCAGTGGCACAGAGTCAGTTAGGAACAAAAACAATTTTTGAAACAAGGCTCTGCAGCAAACTCTGAGACCCAGGTGCGTGAACCCTGAAGCCTTCCTTGCCCACTGAGAGGTGCTGGGGTGCTCTTCCTCCGTGGTAGAACACTTGTCTGGCTTCCATTGCCTGCACAACAAAACACAAACAAAATCTCAGAGCACTGCTTGCAGCTTCTTCTTCGCTCAGGAGCAGTTGTCTTAGACTCAGGCTCTACTCGTACAGTCTCCTTTGCCTCGGGCTTGATGACCAGCTTCTTTACTCAGAAGACCTTAAGCTCCCTGCTTCTGTGCCTGCAAGCACCAACATGCTTGACTTTGTTTTCCACCTAGAACCTGCCCTGGGTTTTGCACAACAAAAATCCAGCTTCGTTTTGAAAATGAAAATGGCAGTTGGTGGGTGGAAAATCCGGCTCTGCACAGCAGCGCCACCTAAAGTTAGGGTTCTGTCTGGGTATTTTTAATACTAGTTTGACACCTAGGGGGTTTCAGACATATCCAACCCAGGGAATAGGAAAGAGAGTCATTCTTTTGCTTGCTGTTCCAGATCAGATAACACTACTTGATTAGTTCCTCTACCATGAATCCACACCGCAAATACCCACATGCCAGCCGATTGCTAACAGGCCATCAGCTGCATTGCTTCCTGCACAATCATTTATATTTTGCCCCATGCCTTCCCTTCTCCACCTCTGTTTCCGGTTCCTCCCCCTGAAGTATTACAAATGCTTGCAAAGAAAATGTGTCAACAGGTGAAATTTATAGGAGTTTCCTGGCCCACACAGAAATGTGAACCACAGGCATTCTCAAAGGAGAGATTTCCTTACCCTGGCTCCAAGCCTCTTGAATGTGCCCTGATTCATTGTCACAGAAGTTCTCTAGAGAAATCAGTTATCTTTTTTATGCAATCAGAGTGTGAGCTCCTATTTGGAAAGGGTGGCTTTGATGAAGGCCTACTGGGATTATTCAGTTGCAGTCCCAGAAAGAATCCAGCCCAAACTAGCTTAGTCACAAAAAGAATTATTGACTCACAGAAGCTGAGAAGAGGAGGCCCAGCTTCAGGCACAAGCCCATTCAGGCTCCATCATATCAGAGCACCTGATCATTTCTATCTTTAGGTTTTTGTTCAGCCTTGTCAGCCCTCCATTGTGTCTGTTTCAGCCTTGAATCTTATGGGCACCAAAAGAATCTCTGTACAACCCTTTCATGATCTTATATTTTAAGCCAGAGTCTCATTTTTTTCAGAATATTCAGTGAAAATTTTTCTTGTATGTCACTGACTTTTATTAGGTGATGTACCATCCATGAGCATCAGTGGACAGGGAGATCAGACAAGCTAAAAACATAGGCCTGGTCATAGACTGTCGGGAATGCGTGGCAAGCAGGTATAGTTATCAGATGGACATTGACATTGTCCACTGTGGCAAGTTTTGACTTACAAGAAATGAAAAGTATGTCTGTTTATTTTTTCAATGTGAGTGATCAAGTCAAGGGTCTTTCTTGCACATGCTAGACAAGCAAGCAGTCTACCCTTCACTCATGTCCCAGCCCTTCACCTTGTGTTGTCTTCACTGCACAGACCAATGATTTGCCTCGAACTACCCACTCTCCACTCATAAAATGATTCACATGCAAAGCCAGGCAGATTTGGAATAAGAGTTACATATGGAGTTAACTTTAAGGAGTGAAAGCAGTTTGCTGAAAGGTTGTAAATGTGCCAGTATAGAAAATTATTTTGGAAGTTCTCCCAATCTTTGGGTCCCTTAAGACAAGAAAAACTCCTATTGCTTTGGTACTGAAAACTTCTACAGTAAGCCTTTCTTCTTTTTTTTTATTCAGGTTTTACTTCTGTGTCTACTTTCCATGCTTTTCAGTCACATGGACCTGTGCAGCAGGACATGGCTGGTTCTGGAAGGTGTGGAAGAGTTTATGGCAGTACCATCCAGCAGAAAAGTATAAAAAGGAGGTATATAAAGTAAATCCATATTAATATACTGCGCTGTGAATGGCTCAAGTCAACAACTTTTATGGATAACCCTCTATTATTGTGGATTGCTGATTTGTGTTGGATTGTTTTGCTGAATTCATGCACCTATAGTATTTAGATGCCAATGGAATATCCATCTCTGATAGGACTAACCAAAAAAGAGGATACAAAGGAAGGACCTTTTTGTATTTGTATATACAGAATAGTTAGGATAGATATACAGCGACTTTTGCTTAACTCAATCAGAAGATTTGGACTAATAGTGTTTGGACAGGATATCCTGTTTGCTTCTTGCTTTATGGATAGTCACTAAGAAGATAACAATGTACAATGTATTGATTAAAAATAAGTAAATAAATAAGAGTTTATGGCAGAAACTTGAAACTGGAAGTCTGTCAAAACAGTTTTGCTACCTTGTGAAACACAGGCCTAAAGAAGCTTCTCTACCTTATTTTTTCTTTGGTCATTCCCTTTTCCCACATGTCTTTCTGAATAAGTGTCTAATATTAGGCTCTTCTTGCAAATTCTTTATCCTTCTTGCCAATTCTTGAACTTAAAATATTCGTTTCAACCACTGAACAATTGCTGCTAGTTATGTACTTCCTTTTTCCAATGTTTTATTGTTCATTGTACATCAGGTATTCTGCTAAGCATTTCACATGCATATTTTCATTATTCCTTATAACTAACCTATGACTCAAAGACTACCGCTATTCTCATTGTGTGAAAGATGAAGCTTAGACCTAAAAATGTTCAAACATCTGCTCAAGGTCACACAGCTACAGCCAGAGACCTAAACAAGATTTCCGGCCCCTCCCTGGTATACATAGGAAGACGGATCCATAAATAAAGTACTGATAGTAATCATCTACATAAAGGAAAGTTGAGGGGAAGGAGAGAGAGAAAGACAGAGAAAGAAAAAGAGAAAGAGAGAGAGAGAGAGAGAGAGAGAGAGAGAGAGAGAGAGAGAGAGAGAGAGAGAGAGAGAGTTTCCTGGTGGAGATAGGTGTGAAATGAACATAAAAGCTCTCTAGAGGAGGTGAAACTGTGCTGCCTGACATGCTTTCTGGATGAAGAGTGGGAGCTGAGAACAGGCCCCCAGACCCTGGCCAGAAGAACTAACAGCACTGCATTCTGAGAGGCTCACACGGCACTCAGCTTGGGTAAAGCATAAGATCCTAGAGGATAGACGTAAGAGAAAGACTTAGAGACAGACTTTGACCAAGTGAAATGAGGAGCCCCTGACGAATTTTGAGGTGACATTTATTTATACATTCCTAGCCAGTACTTTTTATATTTTAAATTTCCAAGCTTTGTTGGTTTTGAAATGTTTACTATATAAACTATATACAGCATAAGTTTACCATTTAACCTTTGTAAGTGTGTATGAAAGTATAGCTATCTCCACTATCCATTTCCAGACTGCTTCTATCATCTCACACAGAAGCACCATGCTTGTTAATCAGTGACCTCCCTATCCTCCATTCCTCAGCCCCTGGTGCCTTGACTCTACTTCAGCCTCTGTGAACTAGATTCCTCTGAGCGCCTCCGGTACACACACAGTGTTTGTTTTTCAATGTCTGACCATTTTTGCTCAGCATGTCTTCAAGGGTCCTCAGTATTTCAATGTGGGTCAGAGTGTTCTTCCTTTTAAAATGGAATAATATTCCATTGTGTAAGTATCCCTCACAATTTATCCACCTGTCCATAGGTGGCTGGGCCTTTGTGGGGTTTCACTTTGTGGTTCCTATGGATGATGGTTGCACAAATACTGGCACCTGAATGTCTTTTGAATTTCTTCTCTTAGTTCTCTGGGTGTTTGCCTTGGAGTAGCATTGTTGGGACATTAGGTAACTGCAGGCTTAACTTTTTGAGGAGCTGGGAACTGGGAGTCTTTTTGTGCCAGGGCCTGCTTGGCCTTGTATTCCTCCCAGCACTGTGCGAGGATTCCAACTTCTATCTTTCTTCCCCAGTACTTTTTGCTTGTGCCCATCCCAGGGGTGCAAGTGGTATTCCCCTCTGGTTTTGATGACACTTTCCTAATAGTTAGTGGTGTTGGATGTATTTTTTATATGCTTCTTAGCCACTAATCCATTTTCTGGAGAATGCCTATTCGAGTCCTTTTCTCATGTATGGATTAGGCTATTGTTTTTGGAGTTGAGTTGTAGGCATAACAAATTTTACTTATGACAGACACATTTCCTCTACAAGTTTATTGGATTTATTTTTTAGAATTGGTGCTCTAGCTGTATTTGAGCATGGTAAGAGTGGAGGCTTTTGCTGTGACTCAAGTAATAGATGATGGAGAATGGAGTAAATTAGGAGCAGTACAAGCTGATGCTCAGAGCGGATGTGTTTTCAGTCCTACACATTACCAGAGACGTTGCTAGGTCAATCACTGACTGTATTACTTTATCATTCCTTTTACTTTTATCTCATGAGCAAGATAACTGGGAAAGTTTATGTGCTTTGCCTTAATTTAACCTGAGTAAATTTTATTTCTTGGATGTAGGAAACAATAGGCAAAGTATGGATCTATAATTCTAAAGGGGGCATGCGTAACATGAGTTCTTTGAGCTCATATGGGAGAAAGACTGCAAGTAGAAGGATGTTTTTGATGAGATATTTGTGGATTAAAAAAAAATATTGAGAAACAAATAGCAATGTATCAGTTTAAAGACCAATTAGTAGGACATTTTCAATACGCTGCACATTGTTGCCTTAGTGGTCATTCATTGTACAAGATGCAGACATGATATCCTGTTTACAAACACTATTAGAACAAATCTTTCTATTCATTGAATTAAGAGAATGTAGCTGTATATCTATTCTAACTATTTGGAATGTACAGATACAAAATGGTTGTTCATTTGTATCCCCTTTATTGTTTAGTTTTGTTAGAGAAGGGTATTCCATTGTCATTTAAATATTATAGGTGCGTGAATTCAGCAAAATATTCCAGTATAGTCCTGTAGTCCATAACAGTAGTGGGTTTTCCATAAGACCGGCAATGTCAAAAGTTGTTGACTTGAGCCTTTTATAGCTCAACATTTTAATATGGCTTTACTTTCTATGCTTCGTTTTTATAGTTTTCTGCTGGATGGTTAAGACCAAGATAAAGCAAGATGTTTATAACAAGAAATTTAGCTTTTATATCTTATAAGGGCAGTCAAATCCCCTCAGGCTTTATCCTGAAACCCTTCACTGCATTTGTAGATCCTTTGTCAGTGTCAGCCATGTGGATAAGTCATGGCCATTGCTTGACCAGTTTGCTCTCTGTGAAAGCCTGAGAGAATGTTTTCTCTCCATGTGAATCTCCTTAGGCACACTCTATATCATTGATCATTTTCTTCTGTGGCCCCATAATCTCAATCTCTTTGATCAGAAAATTTGGGACACAACTAAGTTACATGATATTACAGTACAAGTTCCCTTATGTCCTGAGTCTTCACTGACCTTGCAAACCTAGGGCCAAAATGTTGACTGACATTGCAGTCCTTTTTTTCCTCTAATTTTTGGTCTGCAAACTTAGACCTCTAATTTTTGGTCTGCAAACAAACCTAAGTTTGTTAGCCCTCCAGAAGAGAAGCTTATTGTTATTAACCTACAACATATGCAGTTGGGTTTAACCTCACTATCAGTCTGAATATCAAATATCTTAGGTACAACATGGAACAGGTGTCTTCCATCAAGTATTGATATGTTAAACTTTAAGTTCCTACAGAATATGAAGAAAAAAAGTTAAAAAATAAAAAAATATTTAAAAAATAGGGATAAACAGTTACATATTTTTACACAGAAGTTTAGAAATCTAATCATATACATCATTGTAACAGGATAGTCTTGGAGACATTTTTTTCCTGTCTCTTGTTTTCATTTTTAACCTTTTTATAAAACAAACATTTACTTGAGAAACAGTATGGCAGTAGTTGATATGTCATGACAAGTAGCATGCACTGAGAAGACTAGAATGACAGGCTCTCCAAGTGTGACCCTTGCATTACACATTGCTATCTTTACTGCATTTGTTTAGTTCATAGTTATCAGCATTTATAGTTAGTCAGGGTGAGAATCCTGCCAATTAACTGCTAGTTTCAAAAACCTGCTTCAGATTCTCAGGATAATTCACTTACATACCTTGTACATGTAGATGTATGGCTTTGCCTCTGTCATGTTTCCTAGCTCTTCTCCTTGCTCTCTTCATTGTCTAGTCTTCAAGTTCTTGCTTTCCTTTTAATTGTGTTATACCTTTCTATTTTTATTTCTTCTTTTGAGTTCTTATGCTATGGAGACTATATTATATTTACACACATGAGTCTGATTTATTCCACTTATGAGTATATGTTTAAGTGGCATCCACTTAAATATGAAGGTTTCGAGTTTCTCATTCTTTATAGCTGAGTAATACTGCACTGTATAAAATACCACATTTTTTCATCTGTTCTTCAGATGATGGGCATTTCAATTATTTCCAAGATTTGGCTATCACAAATTGCACTGCTATAAACATATGATATATAGATATATCATATATATCACTATGATATGATGTTTCCAGTTTCTGTGGGAAAATTTCCAGTAGGGGGATAGCTGGCTTGGATGGGATTTCCAGTCCTAGTTTTTTAAGGTGCCTCCACACTGATTTCCATAATGGTTGCACCAGTCTACATTCCCACCAGCAGTGGAGGAGGGTTCCTTTTTCCCCACAGTCTTTCCAACATTTGTTGTTAGTTGATTTCTTTATGATAGCCATTCTTTCTGGTCTGAGATGATATCTCAGTATTGTTTTAATTTGCATTTCATGGATGGCTAGTGATGTGGGGCATTTTTTCATATTTTTAGTCTCTTCTTTAATTTCATCCTCTGAGAACTGTGTGTTCATCTCAGATGCCAATTTCTGGATTGGGTCTTTAAATTTTGGAGCCCTAATGCCTTTTATATCTTTATGAATTCTAGAAAGCAGACCCTTTTCTGGTGGCTTATTAGTCAAGATTTTTTTTCCAAATTTGTGGGTTATCTTTTCACTTTGTTGGTAATTTCTTTTGACATGCACAACTTCTCAATAAGAGTTGGTCCCAGTTGTTAATTCTTTCAAGTATTACCCATGTGATTTGATTTTTGTTCATGAACTGTTTGCCTACTCCTATGTCTTCAAGAGTTCCTCCTACTTTCTCTTCCAGGAGATTGAGTGTTTCTGTTTTAATGTTTAGATGTTTAATCCATTTTGACTTTAACTTAGTGCATGGTGATAGGCCTGGGTCAAGTTTTAGTTTTAGGCATGTAGAGAGCCAACTTTTCCAGCACCATTTGTTTAAGAGGCTAATTTTCTTCTAGTGAGCATCTTTGGCCCCTTTGTCGAAGATCAGGTGGGTGAGTGTGCTCATAGAGGCCTCTGCATCTTCTAATCTAGTCCAATGATTCTCAGGTCTATTTCATTTCTAGTACCATGCTGATTTTATTACAGTAGCCTTGTAGTATAATTTCAAGGCAGGAAGTGTAATGCCTCCTGCTTTGTCTTTATTGCTGAGGATGGCCTTTTCTACTCTAGGTATTTTCTGATTCCAAATAAATTTTAGGTAAGATTTCTCTAGGTCTGTGAGGTATGTTGGTGATAGTTTCATACGGATTATATTAAACTGTACAGCAATTTTGAGAGTATGGCCATCTTCACAGTGTTGGTTCTTCCTATCCAGGAGCAGTTAATATCTTTCCATTTTCTGAAATCCTCTATGATCTTTTTTTTTCAGAGAACTGTAAATTTCCTTGGAAAGATCTTTGACTTCTTTTGTTAGGTTAATTCTGCAGTAAAAGGTAATTGTTTTTCTAATTTTCCTCTCAGTGTGTTTGTTATCTATGTAGAGGAATGCTATTGACTTTTGAGTATTGACTTTGTATCCTGCTATGGAACTGAATTTGTGTATCAATTCTAGTAGCTTCTTGGTG
>PVKA01000359.1:106123-213127 GCA_004027165.1 Ctenomys sociabilis
TTTTTTTTTTTTTTTTTTTTTTTTTTTTTTTTTTTTTTTTTTTTTTTTTTTTTGTCTTTTTGAGACAGGGTCTCACTATGCAGTTCAGGCTGGCTTTAAGCTCACTTTGTAGCTCAGGCTGGTCTCGAACTCACAACAATCCTCCTGCCTCAGCCTCCCGAGTGCTGGGATTACAGGCATGCGCCACCACGCCCGGCTTATTCTTATTCTTTTTATTTCTCTCTCTTGTCTAATGGCTCTAGCTAATGATTTCAGAACTATATTGAATAGGAGGAGTAATACAGGACATTCTTGTCTTTTACCAGATACAAGAGTAAAAGATTTCAGTTTTTCTCCATTTAGAATTATGCTAGCAGTTGGGTTGTCATAGATGGCTTTTATCAAATTGAACTAGAGGCCTTCTATTCCAATTTTCTATAGGACGTTGAATGTGGATGAGTGTTGGACTTTGTCAAAAGTCTTTTCTGCATCAATTGAGATGATCATGTTGCTTTTAGATTTCGGTTTATTGATACAGTGTATTACATTTATAGATTTGAGTATATTGAATCATCCTTGTATCTGTGGGATGAATCCTACCTGGTCATGGTATATGATCTTCTTGATGATTTGCTGTATTTTGTTTGTTAGGATTTTACTGAGGATTTTTGCATCAGTGTTCATGAGGGAGATTGGTCTGTAGTTCTCTTTTTTAGTTGTGTCTTTCTCTAGTTTTGCTATCAGTATAATACTTGCCTCCAGGAATGAATTTGGGAGGAATGCTTCCTTTTCAAGTTCATTTAAGATTTTGAGGAGCATAGGAATTAAATCTTACATGAATTTCTTGTGGAATTCAGCTGTGAATTCATCAGGACCTGGATTTTACTTTGTTGGTAGGTTTTTCAGGGGGCCGGGTAGGTTTTTCACTACATTTCATATTTCATTGGCTGTTATTGGGTACTGAGAGTTGTTATGTCTTCTTGATTCAGTTTTGGCAATTTGTAGCTTGCTAGGAATCTGTACATTTGTTCTTTGTCTTCTATTGTGTGAGCATAAAGATTCTCAAAGTAGTTATTGACAATATTTTGAATTTGCAGTGGGTCTGTGGTAGTTACATGCTTTTCATTCCTTATTGCTTGTATTTGAATTTTTTCCTTCCTCTTTTTGATGAGCCTGGCTAAAGACTTATCAATTTTATTTAATCTTTCAAAGAACCCGCTTTTTGATTTGTTAATTCTTTGAACTGTTTTCTTCATGTCAATTGAATTAATTTCTTCTGTAATCTTTATGATTTCCCTCCCATTTTTGGTCTTTGTGTTTGGTTTGCTCTTCCTTTTCTCAGTGTTGGAGGTGCAACATTAGGGTGTGTATTTGTTCCCTTTCTGTTTTCCCAATGTGTGATTTCACAGTTATAAATTTTCCTCTGAGAACATCTTTCATCACATCCCATACATTCTGACAAGCTGTGCTTGAATTTTTGTTGAATTGTAGATATTATTGAATTTCTTGTTTATTTTCATCTGTGACCCATTGGTTACTGAGTAGGGTGTTATTTAATTTCCATGTATTTTTGTGGTTTTTCTCTTTTCATGCCTCATTTATTTCCAGTTTCATTGCTCTGTGGTCAGATAATACTTACAGGATAATTTATGTTTTCTTGTATATACTGAACCATGACCTATGGACCATTATGCAGCCTATGTTAGAGAATGACCCGTGTGCAGCTGAAAAAAATGTATATTCAGCTGTGGTTGGCTGGAACACTCTGTATATTTCCACTAAGTCCATTTGTTCCAAGCTCTGCTACTTCTTTGCTAATTTTTAGTCTGCTTGACCTAAATTTTTGGAATCAGAGGGTATTAAAATCTCCTATTAAGATTGTGGTATTCGATATTAGATTTTTCATATCCATTAACATTTGTCTTATATAATTGGATGTTCCTGGGATTGGTGAGTACATATTGGTATTACTTCTTCCTCTTGAATTTTTCCCCTAAGGAATATACAATGACCTTCTTTATTTCATTTGATCATTTTTAGTTTGAAGTTGAGATTGTCTGAGAACAGCATTGCTACCCCTGATTTTTTTCTGAGGTCCTGAGGCATATAGTATTGTTTTCCATCTTTTGACTTTCAGCCTATGAATTTCTTTATGAGTCAAGTGTGTTTCTTGTGTACAGCATATTTTTGGATTTTGTTTCCTAATCCACTGTGCCAGTATATTTCTTTTAATTGATGAAATAAGTCCATTTACATTGATGGTTATAGTTGAGATGCATTGATTTATGATTGACATGTTATTTACCTGATGTTTTTTATTCCTTTTTCTGCTGTGTTTCTTTGCCATATTTAGTGGGTTCCTTCTATTCTCATTCTTGAAGTTCTGATCATTTTGGTCCCTCTCTAGTACATCTTTTAGTATGCTATGTAGGGTTGGCTTTGTCATGAAATTCTTTAATTGTTTTTTGTCATGGAAGAATTTCACTTCTCCATCAAACTTGAAAGAAAGTTATGCAGGATATAGTAGTCTGGGCTGGATATTGTTTTCATTGAGGACTTCAAGTACCCTGCTACATGCTCTTCTTGCCTTCATGCTTTGTGAGGAGAAGTCTGATACAATTCTGATGTGTTTTCCTTTAAGTGTGATCTGTTTCTTTTCTCTAGCGGCTTTCAGTATATTGTTCTTGTATTGGATTTCTGGGATCTTGATTGTTACATGTCTCTGTGTGTTTTTAATTGGACAAGTTATTTGGCATTCTGTATGCTTCAGCTTCTTGGATGTCAGATTGTTTCCTCATATTTGGGAATTTTTCTGCTATTACTTCTGCCCATATTCTTTTTATCTTATTTGTACTGATTCCCTCTTTCTCATTGATGCCTATTATTCTAACATTGTTCATCTTTGCATCATCTTGTAGGTTATTTTTTCCTGCATCCTGGTTGTCTTTAAGAGATCTTTTCTTACCTTTTCACTAGCTGCGACAGTGTCTTCAAGATCTGAATTTCTATCTTCACTTTCACTCAAATGGTTTTATAAGCTTGTGTTTGAGACTTTAAGTTCCTCTATATCTCTGACTCTGCTTCATGCAATGTATTTCTTCCCTGTATTGCTCATTCAAGGAATCCGTCACTTTTCTAGTCTCCATTTTTTTTTTTAAATCAGAGTCTTCTTAGAAGACTTATTAATTCTTTTACTACAGAGATTTTTTTCTGATCTGATTTCCTCCATATGTTTCTGCATTTGATTCTTTACTTCTTCTTCTTCTTCTTCTTTTTTTTTTTGCAGAACCAGACCTTAAACTCAGGCCCTTGTGCTTGCCAAGGAAGTGCTTATTCCACTGAGCCATCTCGCCGACCCCTTTTAATTCATTTTTTTCAATGAACATTTGATTGTTTTACTTACAAAATTAAGACTTCCATTCCTTTGCTGTTGAGATTTTTTCTCTTCCAATAATTTTATAAGGAACCCATTCAGTGTATCAATTATAAAACGTTAAAATGAAAACATTTTTAATATTTACAAATACAAAGCAATACTTTATACAAGAGCTCTATAAAGTTCAACAATGTAAAAAAATACTTCTAACTGAATAGAAAGCATGTTAGGTTATGTTATTTTGTAGACTTACTTTTCTCTTCTCTGGTCCTGATGTTTCTCTGACTCTCTCGAATGCTCAGAGCACCTGCTTGGTTTCTCCCGTCCTCTCTCCACACCATCCTGGTACCTACCTTCCTCACCTCTAAAGTTGGCATGTCTTCTGTTCTTCTCTCTTGACTTTGATCTATCTGACTTTCAAGAATTTTAACTGTCCTGATTTTGGAGTCTATAATTCTCATTATCTGAAAAATTCTTCCTTCTCTCCTCTCTCTTCTTTTTTGGATAGCCATGCCAATTCTCCCGGTCCATGTGCATTTCTTGGTCTCATTTACACCCATACACATAGTAACTGTTTCCTTTGTCAAGAATGTTCCTGTTTGATGTGTGCTTTGTTAAAGGATCTCTTCAGTTTTAATTTCTTGAATTTTGACTTCTGTGTTTTTGTGATCTCCTGTCCCTCTCAGACCTTGTGTCTTTGTTTTGCCCTTTTTTCTCTGGTCTCCTGTCATTTGTTTGTTTACTCCTGGCTGACTGATCTCCATCTTTGCTTCTGGTCTTCCTGTGTCCCTTCTTTCTCATGTCTTTAGCTAAGGCAGAGCTATGGCTGCTGGAGGACAAACTGCCACTGTCTGCACTGGATGACTGCATGCTGCTCTCCCTGCTGTCGAAGTCAGAGTCTGCAGTCCGAATCTGAGGTGGACTCTGAAGATGAAGAGCACAGCAAGGATTTGCTTTGTTTAATGTCTGGTTTCTGGGCCACTATAATTTTGGGTGTGTTTCTGAGGTGCTCATCCAATTCATCTGCTAAACCTGCAAGAACCATTGAGGTAAAGAAGTTGATGGCAAACTGATTATTTTTTGGATAATCTCAGGGTAATAATCCTTCAAAGAATGGCTGTAGGATTTCATCTTTCAATCTTGCATTCAGTTTAGGAAGACCTAATGTATTCACACAGTTCCTGGAAGAATATTTTGCCAAAAATTCTACTAGATGCCATAGTGGTTTCTTCACCCAGCTTTATACATTCAAGAACACTCCATAGAAGAGAGTCAGTGTACAAGAGGTGAGCAAACATCTTGGCTACATTCCTCAGTTTTTTTGTCATTAAGCAATGAATGGTAACATACTATTCCTTGAATACACTTTCAAAAAATTCCATGTATTTTTTTTTCAGCATGCAAAACTGCCCAGCTAATAAACCAAACGATTTCTCCTATGTCCTTTTTTAGGCACAGCAATCAAGTATCTCATTGCAGAGTTCTTTTGTTTGCCTTTCAGAAAATTCCATTTTCAGTAATTTTTGAGCACATTCTTCAAAATCTAAATTTGACCGAATAGCAAGATATATTGTATGATGAAATGAGACTAGATTAATTTCTGTCTTATCATGAATAGTTACTTTTTGTCCTTCATCTTCTTCTCCTTCCTCCTCCTCTTCTTTCTCCTCACTACTTCCTGCCTCTTGGTCTGTGTTTGAATCACTGTCTCCTTCATCAAATATTTCTTCCTTAATAGCTTTGTACTTTTCTTCATTCTCCATAAAATTAGAATCCATCTTGAATACACTGAGAATGCCCTCTGGATTATAGTCATCCTCCAAGGGAAGCATATGCATGAACTGAGGTCAAATCCTTCTAGGATGACTGGGTGGTCCTTGAATCCATCCTTCCATACAGCAAACATCACTTCAATCATATACCAAACTCTTTTGTCAATTTCAGATTCATGCAGAATGTTTCAAAGGCGTTCAAAGATTACATTGATTCCTCTTGGGGACACTTGTGTTAATTTGAGGTCACATTCCTTGAGAAAACTAATAGCCACTTCAACACTGTCATCCAAGAGCAAAGTGAGCATCTCTAAGCATAAAACTTCATGTGCCATACTTTGGTTAATGAGAAGTGATACAAATTTTGAAGCAGGTAGACAAAGTTGCTTATCATTTCTTTGATAGTCTTTTAAAAAATTAAGAATTAATCTCTTGAGGATTAATTCTCCATCTGTGGAAATTTTGAGTTGATAATCACCACCAATGCTGCATAAATGTGTGTGAAGATGGGAGATGCACTCTCAGCTTATACAACAGTTCTGGATAGCAGTCCTCTTCCTCTGACTATATTTTCTTGAAGAAGCTCTTGAATAATAATACTTATGTTGGAAATGTTGACTTTGTTGATCAGACCATTGACTGACTTCTCTAAGGCCTCCCAGCTCATCTTGTGCTAAGCTGTTTTTATCTGTAATCTGCTCTTGCATCATCTTGAGCTTTGTGGGAGGAATGCGTGCTCCACCAATATGTGTAAGGAGTGGGTCCAGCTTGTCTTCCTTCTTCTTTGCAGCAGACTCATCCTGAGCTGAACCCTGGTGTGCTGAGGCATCTGGGCTTCTTCTTCCTGAAGATGAGGATTCCCAGGACCTCTTCTCCCCCCCTCCCCTCATTCTCTGCGTTTCTCTTGGTCCCTGCTTCGGGAAGCCACACCATCATAAGAATGTTCTCTTCTTGAATGTTCATAGTCTGACCTGCTGTAACCAAAGTAATCTCTATCATGGGGGGATTGTTCTCATTCTGTGTATCTGTCTTCAGGGGAGGAGAGCCTCTGAAAAGAATTATAGTTTTCTCTTCTGTCATGACCAGAAGAATGCCTGATGTATGCCACACTACTTTTCATTTTCTGTTGCCATTTGATCTAATAGGTCAGAACTCAAGTTGGTCCAAATTACAAGTACTCAGTGGTCTGAATTTCTTGACAGTTTATTTATTTTTTGTCTACAGACACTAAAGTTCTACCGCGCCATTACACCGGAAGTATGTCATGTCCCCTTCCTGAATCCCAGCCGTAGGAGGAAGGCAGAGCATGAGCTACATAAAGTCGGCCTCTAGATTGGCTTTGGTGCTTTACACTGCTACATTACATGCAATGCCATATCTTAAGGCTATATTAAAAGCAATTGACATAGACATGCCCTCGCCTGGCCAAAACCAAGACAATAGAGCTGGATTCTTTACTTCAGATGCTATTAATTCAGAGATAACTTTTTTTATATCAAAGGTTATTTCTGATCTGGGTTCCTCTATACCTTTTTGCTGTTGTTTCTTTACTTCAGACGCTATTGATTCAGACGTTTCAGCTGTGTGATTCCCAATTTCTTCTGTGCTAGTGTCCTCTGCACTTGTTTTGGGTGGGCTCAGGGCCTCAGATTGCATTTTGTTCCTTCTGTTTGTCATTTTGTATAGCACTGTCCTCTGACTTTTGGGGTAGAGCTTTGGTGCAGTTATAATGTTTGCACTTACTGAAATTCGGCTGCAGATCTATGAAGTTTGAATTGATTCGGTTGTGCCTGGCTTGGGTCTGGCTACTGTGCTCAGCTCCTTCTGGCTGCAGCCCTTGGGAGTGAACCTGTTGTGCCCCTCTGGCAAGATGTTCTGCTCTTAGATTAGTTGAGTAGTTCTGGCCCCTATTCTGTCTGCAGAGACTTCAGTTGCAGAGTTTCACTCTAGGCCTGTATGTCAGGTCTGGGCTGGGTCTGGAGGGGACCAGCAGGTAAAAAGGGAAATTTTGTATTGTATCATATGTATCATTTAAAAACTACATTGAGAACATTTCTGTGGCATTTCATTGTACAAGAAAGGGGAGTTGGGCCAGCCGGATAGCTCAGTGCACTAAAGCACCTATCTAGGCAGAGCACAGTGGCCAGGTTCAATCTCTGGACCTGCTGTGCTGACCCTGACCCTGGGGCATGCTGAGATGGCCATTGGGACTGGGCGTTGTGGTGCAAGCCTGTAATTCAGCACTTGGGAGGGGGAAAACAGGAGAATCACTACAAGTCTGATCTATGTAGTGAGATCCTATAGGCTCTGTAGATCCTGTACTAAATACACACACACAAGAAAAAAAAAAAAAAGAAAGGGGGGCTAATGTTACTACACTGATAACTGTAGAATCACTTTTCTGACCCCACCAAACTAGCGAAATGGATAGGAATTTCTGCTATCTCCAAGAAAGTCCATTTGGAGTTTTGCTGGAAGAGCAGGGCTGGCATCTCCTGTGGCTGTCCCAGCACTGTTGGTGAGCATCTGTGGCATCCGTCTTACCATACAATGCACAAGCTGAGTGCGTTGTCATGAATGGGGAGCTAGGAAGAGACAGGGGCTCTGTGACAGCATTCAAGAGGACGTGCCATACAGCAGGGTGGTGACACACGGACGTGTCGGCCAGGCAGGATAGGCTAACTTCCCTCCCACCTCCTGGCCTGTGTGGATTGGACCTTCTCACTGCTCTATGGACAGTTCTTTACAGTATAATTCATGTTATAATTTTACATTAGTTTCAATCTATTCTCATATTTATCATCAAATCTTTAATTCCATAATGATGGATCTATTTTTCTCCATTTTATTTCTCCAGGTCTGGCATAATTCTTGGCACAAAAATAAGTTAAATGATAAAATATGTATGTGTGTGTGTGTCTGTGTGTGCACACGTGTGCGCGTGTGTACTATTATGGGAGCGATGAAAAAATCCACAGTTACAATCAAAATCATATTTTTTTAGCTGCCATTTCAAAACCAATAGTTCCTTCAAGGCCTTAATGCAACTGCAGTGTGGCTGGACTCCGGCATGGGAGAGCTCTGGAACTCAGACGAGTTGGCTCTGTGAAGGCTGAGCACACATGTAGCCCATGCAGCGCTGGTGTGGAGCCCTCAAGTGGCTGCCCCCAGGCTTCCAGAGTGCTCAGATCCATGTGGCCTTCTCAGCTGACAATGTCAGACCTCGCCACACCTGTGAAGACCCCACCCCAATGTCTAGCATCCTTGTGCCTTGTGGACAGCCTCACCTCTTGAATCCCTGAAAAAGCTGTGGTTCTCTATGTGCTTTCTGGCAACTCCCTGCTCTGCTCCTATGTACTGCATCCAGGCTGGACACCCAGCTGAGAAGACAGCCTGCTTCCACCCACACCAGCCCTCCCCCATCAGGTTTGTCTCCTCCTGCCTTTTGCCCTGTCCTCCATTCCCTCCACCCTCAGCTCCTTTTGAAGGAGAATCTACCTACTTCTTTAGTTCTATTTCTTCTGATCCCCTGTTCCCATGAAGGGCCTTCCACAACTATGTGTTTCTTGGATCTGGGGAGGCAGCAGTCTGCTAACCTGTCTTACATTTCAGCTTTTCCTTTTCATGGTGCAGTTTAAGAATTCCTGTGAAGTACAGAGTTAGGGACAGTTCCCAGTGCACTATGTCTGGCTCTCTCACTTTTAACCATTTCCAGAAATAGTACCAGGATGTGAGTGATTAAGAGTAATATGATATCTTCTCTACTTGTCTTTTCTTTCCTTTCTTCCTCTGTCCTTCCTTCCTTCCTTCCTTCCTTCCTGCCTGCCTGCCTGCCTGCCTGCCTGCCTGCCTCCTCTTTCCCTCTCTCCCTCTCTCCTTTGCTTTCCTTTGAAAGCAGATCCCTGGCATACTTCAGTGCTCACCAGCAGCAGCACAGTTCTAGGGCATACATATGTTACACAGCACTCAGAGACATTGACTCTGTCACAGGACTTGCCTTGCTCCACCTTTGAGCTCTCTTGCCTAGTTCACTGTTGTTTCCTTGTTCTCTGGCTCCACTTCCAGAGGCCTGACCTCCACACTGTCCCAATGATCCACAGTGTCCCAGTAAGCACTCACTTGGTCCTCCTCTGCTACTTCCACCTGCAGAATACCCACAGGCCTTCAGGTCCCCTGGGTTTTCCATGGTGCTGGGCAGCTCCTTGGGTCTGTCCTTGGCTGCGGTCTCCTGGCACTCCAGAGCTCATCCTCAGGTCCTCAGGGCTCTCACTTTGCCCTTCCATGATTTGATCCTTGCATGTATTTCCTGTGTGCCCTTTCAAACACGGCTTCAAAGTAGGCCTTACTTAATGTTGCTGGGCTATCAAATTTGCTGAAAAGAAGATATGCCAGAAAGATATATTTAAACCTGTGATGACTGACACTAATAGAAACTTAATTTAGAATATTAAAGTTTAGAACATAGGTCATTTACTGTTTTCCATGGATACCACCAAAGGGTATGCAGACAGTCAGTAAAATCATACTTCCCAGGTCAAATCTTCATGTAAGATAAAATGACACTGAGTGCTGTAAGTGTATGTTTGCCGGGGGGGGGGGCATTTTTCAAATAGAATTACCTAGCTTTTGCCTTGAAGTCAGATCTCTTAAGTCTCTACAAAAATCTAGGAAATGGAATAATAACTTCCTAAGGAAGTGATAAGGCTCTTTTGCAGTAGTCTGGATGTGTTGGTGTGTCATCGCTATCATGTGCTAGTAACAATGCATATTAGTAGTTTATAAACACTTCTTCTGAATTTCCTCTCAGCTAATTTTTGATTTATTGTATTTGTGATCATAGGTGTATGCAGTTGGGTTTCATCTTAAGTGAAAGTTTCTTACAGCACACCTTATAAGTTTCAATTTATTTGCTGCTTACATGGTTCTCAAGTTTGAGAAGAATCAGATAAATACCATCTGCTTCTAAATCTCTTCAGAAAAAACATCTTATACCATCAAACCAATTATTTATATGGCCTGCACTTATCATAATTTCTGTGACTGTGGGAGTTCCCACAGCCAGTGGTGAAAAATGTGTGTACTTTTAGGCCTGGCTGAATCCTAGTGTACCATGTTTCATTTCATTTGGTTTGCTAACACCTTCTAAAATGATGACTATAATTTAACTACATGTAACAAAAGGCTGTGTATGTAAGGGAGACAACAAACCCTCAGGCGAGCCAGGCGTGGTGGTGCACGCCTGTAATCCCAGCACTGGCGAGGCTGAGGCAGGAGGATTGTTGTGAGGTCGAGACCAGCCTGAGCTACAAAGCGAGCTTAAGGCCAGCCTGAACTGCATAGTGAGACCCTGTCTCAAAAAGACAAAGAAAAAAAAACAACAACAAAAAAAACCCCTCAAGAGAGATGTGGTTTTGCAAAAGTGCGCAGTGACCTTCCAGGGACTCCTTTCCCCTATCCTGTCTCCTTGGCTCCAGTACTGTCTGTCAGGCACTACAGCTCTAAGGAGAGAGACAACTTCTGTGAGGAGTCTGCCATTCAGGAGTCAGTAGTCTAGCACAGGCCTTGACACAGAAATTATATTGAAGGCTAAATGCACAAATTATTTTTCTCTTTTTCATTTTAACTTGAGAGCCATGTTAAGACTATTTTTTGTTGTTTTTGGTGCAGAGGACCAAACCCAGGGCTTCCAGCTTGCTAGGCAAGTATCATACTGCTGAGCTAAATCTCCAACCCTGAGACCTTCATTATTAGAAGTTTATTTCTTTACTCCTGTAGAAAGAGTAAGAGCTTTTGGGTCTGGTCGTGACTTGGCTCTTAACCTGGACTTGCCTTCTTACTGGCATCATGATCATTACTGAGCTTCTTTAGCCTGAGCTTCCTCATCTTAAAAATGATGGTGCTGGTGGTGGTGGTGTGTGTGTGGGGGGGGCTGGTATACTATCTACTTTGCAGATTATTTGTAAAAATAAAGATGCATATATAAAGTTCTTAACATTTTGTAGTCATTTAACAAATATTACATAAAGAAATGCCATGGATGTTTGGGGGAAAGAAAAGGCCCTTGGCTGAATGGAAAGGTCTCCTAAAGGGTCTGCCTGGTCTTCTCTTACCTCTTTTTCAAGTGGACGTGGTTTCTGTGTCATCTAACTCCTAACTCTCCTGGAGGCCACACACCGTGTAAGACCCTGGTTGTAACCACGGACTCTCCAGCAATCTTCACGCTTGAAGAATGGGGTGCACTGGGCCTGTTCAAGGGATGTGGGGTGAATGGAAGCCAGACAGTGGGGAGTGGCTGTGAAAGCCACTGTCACAGTCAGTGGCAAGTGAAAGTGCTGTGTGGAGGTCATTCTCCCTAGAGTACATTCAGTCCTCTACAGCTGAAAAAGCAATAGGATGATTGAAACAAGGCCAATAGTTCAAAGGAATTAGGACAGATCAATCCAGCACCCCAAAATTTATCTGAATAAAAGTGAATGCCAATGCATAAACACCCTCCAGTGTTGACAAAGCTGACTCCTACAAAGGCTGAAAGGAGAACTTCAGGGCTGAGCTCAGTGGGCTGCTACATTTGCTTATGTGTGTGAAATGGATCCACATGAAAATGAAATGCTTTTTCTATCTTAACTTTACATTAGGATTGAAAGTATTCTTGGTTGGATGCAAGTCTGCTTACTATTTCAGCTATAAACACCTGATTTAGGATTGTCCCACAAATAGGAGTGGTCAGCTGGGCACTGGCTTCCCTTTAGCCTGCACATGCCCCGTCTCGCTGCCCTGCTCTGTGTCGTGGACTGTTGGTGCATCCTGATCACCAGTGCGGACGGCTGCTCCTCGTAAACCCTCCGGTCCTCCCTTCAAGACTCTTATTTCAGCCTCATGACCTCTTCCTCAGGCACACAAGATTTCCTTCCTTCATCCCCAACATCTTCCAAATCCTGACCTTTTACCTCAGAAAAATTATTAGTTTTTCTACCAAAATCTCATGCAATGATGCCAAGGAATACAGAGTTCTTACTGAGTGCAGTAATTAAAGTAAAAAAGTCATTATTGTTACTTGGACTATGTATAAACTCATCATAAAACGATAAAGGCAATGTATCCTGACACAATTTGAAATTGAGTTACCCATCTGTTGAAACACTGCCATGAAAACCAGTTTTGCAAATTTTTTTAAATGTTCGTGTGTTTTTGCTTTATTTATGTTATATGATGCTATATTTGTACACTTATTTTTCAGAAACGCAGTGATGGGGGAAGTGTACATGTGTGGTGGGAGGCCTCTTTGTCTCTTCTTTGCCTTTTTTTCTTTTCCCTGTGAATCAGATATTCACGAGAAAGGACTAAGATCACAGCACATGGTAGTGAATGCACTGAGTAGCCTGTAATCTCTCTGTCCTTCTGTGTTTCCATTTCCTGACTATCTAACATATCAGCATGTGTTTTTCTGCAGTGTTGGCAGGATCAAAAGTCAGGCAAAGATGATTTGGGTTCCATTTCTATTATGAAATAATTGTTTTATCTGCATGATAATGCACACATATATTTCTGCTAAATTATCTACACCCTAAGCATTCATTCATGCCCCAGAGAAGATGATGAATGCGCCAGATGCTTACATGTTGTGGTGAGATCACGAGGCTGGGCGGGGCAGGGCAGCTTGCCAACTGTTTGGGTGGCTATTTGTCAGGAGAATGAATCACTCCTGCAGCTCCTGCTGTACCACCCCGATACTGCTTATAGTATGTTCCACTGAAAGAAGGCTGGAGCCCCCCACACCAAAAGCTACACCCATTTTTCATCCTTTAGTATTGATGAATTTTTTATGCTATCCATCTCCTCTCTGCAAGCTGCTGACCATGACACTCTGTGTCTACAGGAGAAGACTGTAGGCCTTCTTTTATCTGTGTTTCCCCTAGGCCTGGTAGGATGTTTTGTCCTGAGGCTAGGACTCCTTCCTGTTTTACATATTTTATTTTGTACTTGAAATACCAAAGGTATTGCTGGTCTTTAACCAGTTCTCAGCCTAGAAACCAGATGATGTGTTCTTGGAACTGAGGTCACTCAACTATTAATGGTCTCTTTTTAAGTTAGTGTGACCTCTTAAGCTAAATATTGTGCTCAGGAAGCTCTTACCAGCATGCCAGGGTCTGTAATTCATGTGTCAAGGAGAAGATGAGAGGCAGTGCCATGCTGGGGATAAGGCAGAGTATGCATGCCTTCTCGCGCTCCAGCAGCTTGTGGAGCACAGCGCTGGCAGGAACGGATGCAAGGCTTCACTGGAGCCATCCGCAGGGCTGTGCTGGGGCCTGCTGGTGTGCAGCTCATGGTGCGAGAGCTGCAATGTTGCCACACCGTGGGCAGAAAGGGGGCTTAACTCCTTGGGTAGCTTTTGTGTGCTTCAGACAGAATGAGCTGGCTTGGTTTCAGACCAGACCTCCCCCACGGTCCCATTGTCTAATGAGTTGTACTGGGACTGAGGAAGCCAGGGGGTACGCTGATCTGAAGTTTAAATAGAAACTCAGGGCAGGTCTCCCAGAGACAGTCTCCAAGACAGTCTCCAAGACATGCTTGCCTTACTCTTATGGCTGCAAGTTGAAGGGGCTCATGAAGACAGATAAAACAAACTGTGTGGTGCAAAGGGTGGGAAAGAGAGAGCTGTGTTTGCTCTGTATCCTGCAGTGAGATTATGATATGCACAGCAGAATTGCCTGCCTGTATGATGTGACTAATGCCCTGTGATGACTTTTATTTCCAAATTGGGACTGATTTGGACCAGAACACTTGGCTGTTTAGAATATTTGTTTCTCTGTCACATTCAGAAGTCAAGTTGGGGCTAAGAGGCCGTGTGTGGTTAGATGTCAGTCTCTTGGTCAGGAAATATAGAAATCTCCAGTTTGGGTTTATGTCTGTTTTTAAGGCCATCTTGACTTGTTCTGCCACTGGCTTTTTGCTGAGCCTGAAGACGTGTAAACTGCAGTGTCCAGAGCGGATCCTTGGAAGGTATAATCCACTTTGCCCTGAAACTGCTTGTATTTTTACTCTGACAACAAATTTAGCAAGTTTTGAGAAACCTTTTGACTTTCCTTCCATCATTCTTGGGTTTAATCATCAAAAATCTCCCACCAAGGAAGCTCTGGGTTTTTCTGTGTATCTGGAGAGATAGTTGATCTCGATTGATCAACTAACTTCATTGGCTAAATGATGTTTCCCCAAATCATTTTTCACAGATTTAATGCATAAAAGACCAAAGGAGATGTGTAAATGCATTTTAAAATTAAATTTAAAATTAAGAAAAAACATTATCCTACTATGTGATATTCCATGTTAAAATGGAAAACTGTAACATCAAGTTAGACCAGTTAGGGCACATTAGTGTTTAGAATTTTCTGAAAATATTTGTAAATGCTGAGAAAAAAATTGGCAGATATGATTAACTTAAGATGAAAGCACATGCAAAATTAAAGTATTTTTCTTCTGAAAAATCTATTTGGGGGAACTCAAAACATCTGGATTAGATTATAAAATTTAGGAGTGAAAGAGTCATGGTCCTTGAGAAGCCAGCATTAATCCTTCTGGAATTGGGTTGTACTGCTGTCATCACTGTCTCTATTTCTTCAAAAATGTAACAAACTCCTCCTTTTCTTCTGTTTCACTATTTATGAGTTATACAGTTGTTGGGGAAGGGCGCTGAGGGGAAGCTGTGGGACACACTGCCTGTGGCACTTAAGGAGACCTGTGCGATTTCTTTCCTTACATTTCATAGCTCAATTCCCTGACCGTTTGAGTTCCTAAGGTGGTGACAGCTGGTAATATGCTAAACTTCTTTGCACTTTTTGATATTTCCTAACTGAGCTTTAATAGCGTGACTTGGCTTAGGTGAAAATGTGCCCAAGTCACGGGTTTGTTATGCCTCACGCAGGTTTATTATAGCTCTAGGAGCACAGTGCCGGAGCCAGAGCCACACCATTGCCTGGTTGAACGGATCACCAATTTTCAGAGCGGCTCTGTCCAGACTGACAGAAGAACCAAACATGAACTTCTCTTTTGGGTTATTTATTTGACTCACAAAAACATTGTGCTTAAGAGGTTTAATAATATCTTTTTCTGCAAAATTAACTGCAGTTACATTATGGAAGGTAGTCCCAATTTATTTTAGAAAAGGCCAGTAGAGAAAGAAAAAAATAGTTGGTAGATCTGGGACCAGGTAATCGTGTTGCATAGCATTTTGAACGTAATAAACATCGCTACTGTAATTGGAATCTTTGGTGTCATCTGAAGGCCTGTGTAATGAAGGCTTGGTCCTCAATCTGTAGCACTCTTGGGAGGCAGTGGAACCATTGGGATGTGGGACCTAGGGAAGGAAGTTAGGTCACTGGGGGAGGGGCTCTTAAAGGGCACATTAGAACCCCATCCTCCCTTCCCACTTCCTCCCCCTCTCCCCTCTCCCTCCTCCCCTCCCATTTCCCCTTTCTCTCTTCCTTTCCCTCTCTGTCTCAGCAACCACAAGGCAAGCAGACCACCTTTGCTATGCACTCTCTCCAGATATACTGTGCCACTAAAAGCCCAATGCAATGGGGCAACATGACTGTGGCCTGAAATCTCTGAAATAATGAAGAGAAACAAACCTTTCCTTCTGAGTTGATTTATATCAGCTATTTCATCATATAGTGATAGCAAGTTGACTAAATATATCACTAAGGTAAAATTTATTTTACTCAATTTAGCATAGTAAAAAATTGCCTATAGAAAATGTTTATCTTACCCTAGTTGACAAGAATGTTGATTATAGCAGGGCATGGGGGCTCACACCTATAATTCCAGCACTTGGGAGACTGAGGTAGGAAGATTGCTGAGAGTTCGAAGCCAGACTGGGCTGCATAGTGAGTTCAACACCAGCCTGAACTATACACAGTGAAACCCTGTCTAAAAAAAAAAAAAAAAGAATATTTCTTATTTTAGCTATGGTATTAAAATTTTAAAAATGTATTTATTTAGGTACAGGATCTCGCTACACAGCTCAGACTTATAGAAATCCCCCTGTCTCAGCCTCCCTAGCCCTGGGATTACAGGCATGCACCACTAAACATGGTTTCAGTGGCCAGCTCCGCATGCCTAAGGTAGGTCAGCACAGCACATGGTACCGCAGATCAACCCCGGGTCCTTGCGCTTGCCAGGCGGGCCCTCAGACTACCAAGTTATCTCCCCAGCCCAATCATTAAGGCCTTTAAAGACGTAAAGGAAGAAAGCAATGGAGGCAGGGAAGTTAACCTGCTGGATAGCATTGCAGGCACTAGATTTTATCTATAGCAAGTAGCAGATAAGTGTAATATTTTCTTCATATAGTAAGGCTTTTTTTGCAATAAAGGTTTATCATTTCGAGGGGACAGTATTTGTAACAAATTAAAGACTGGTTGTGGTCTATAATTTACATTACGTTGTCACTTTGGTAGCCAGCAGATCACCAGTGTATCCCCTGGTTGTTTAGTTACAACACATATGGAGTATGCACCATGCCGTAGTTAGAAACCTTGTTCATTTGGGAAAACTCACCATCAAGTAAGAGTTAAAAGCCACATACAGATAGAAAATGGAATTAACATGGGGAGAGCTGCCATACAGACTATTATTGACAACAACAATGAAGGAGAAATTAAAAAGTATACATATTTCTGAGTTCTAGTATTCAGAATTCATTCTTTTTCCATTGCATGTCAGGGACATATAATTTACTTTGTTTACTGCAACAAAACCATAATGAATGGACTCAAACACATGCATTGCCTTTTTAAAATCCCATGATTTTAATTAAAGGCAACTTATTGAGTAGCTACTATTTATAAATCATAGTTCTAGTTATTGTGGGAGAACATGGAGAACGGTTCAGACTCTGTCCTCAAGGAAGGGAAATACCATAGACAGAAAAGACCAGCGCTTGTCTAAAGGACAGCAACGCTATAATAACAGAGACTGGTAAATGCTGAAAGTGAAAGTGGCTGGGAGGCCCACAGAGGAGGGAGAAGCCTAAGGAGAGGGGCCTACTCCTTATGAGGGTGGGGTCAGGCTTCAGAAAAGTGTTGGTGCTTGGAGATAGCTGAAAACTTGGAAAACTGAGATAGCATTTTTGGTGGCAAAACTGAAACGTCAACACAAAGGCATAGCATAGGAAATGCCCAGGTCCTGGAGAATGCCTAAGGTTTTAATTGAACTGGGAGTAGGCTGTTTGTAGGAGAATGATGCAAGTTAAGATTAGAAGTGTAGACCCGTCTTAAATGTCAGGACTAGAAATGATGCATTTAATGTAAAAAGAATTGGAAAAACGCCCGAAATTCCCGAGGAGGCAGTGAGATGATGTGCGTGGTAAGCTGCACCCGGCAAGGCCTGAGCGGAGCTGACAACAGACCAGCAGAGAGAAGCCCATAGGGTGCCGTGGAAGGGAGAAGGAAGAAGCAGCGAGGGGCTGGAAGGAGCTGGCGTCACGAGGACAAAAGGAAGCAGCAGAGGCTGCCTGACTCGGCAAGCACTGCAGCCAGGCGCAGGTGGGAGGCCGCAGCGCGGGGAGGCAGCAATGACTCGCATCCCTATCCACCTAAATTCCTGCTGCAGCCTGCGCACGTGTAGAGTGGAAGAGTGTGAGGCTGCCCACCTTGGGCTGCTGCAGGATGCCTCTCCTGTGGGCTTTTATATTTTTTGTATTTGGTACAGGATCTACACAGAGCAGACTCGTAGTGATCTTCCTGTTTTCAGCCTCTCAAGCACTGGGCGCAAGCCACCACGCCCAGACTCAATCGCCATCACAGCCCGCCGGGGATCTAACCCAGGCCCCTGCGTCTGCGTAACCGACACTTTAATCTGCTAAGCTATCTGGCGGGCCCTCTCCTGTGGGTTTTAGAAGAGCTACAGGAAACAGGAAGAACCTTAGTAAGGCAAATGAAATATGCTGGTTGTTGGTCTACAGAGATGCTGATGGCAGTATAAACAGAACAAAGGATTGCTGTTTTCTGGTGTAGCATGTAAGAAAATTAGAAGGCACTCCCCAACCTCATGGAAACAAAAATCTGAATCAACTCAAAACCACTAACTTTTATTAGATTGCATGGGTGAACTGGGGTCATAGCAGCAACCACTGGCCTTCAAACAACAGAGACAAGCAAGCATACACACAAAAATCACTTCTTATTAAAGCAAAGGCCCCAGGCAAATCCTCTGTGGGAACCAGTATGGGTTCATTTTACCTAGCACGTTTCCAACTCAACAAAAGGTAACAAGCAGAGTCATGCTAAAGGCTCCACCTATTTCAGAAAGGGAACCACATGAAAGGACAGATGGCTAACACAAGCAGAGGGAGGGAAACTCCAGCTGTCCAAGACACTGTGGCCGAACTGAAGGTTGCCCAAGATGGGCTCATTGATGACCTGGTCATGGCTGAGGACAAGAAGCTGCTGAACCCATTGACACCTCCAAAATAAGACCAAGAGAAAAAAAAATGAAAAAAGACAGAACAGAACTTGAAGTACTGTGGGACAAGTACAAAGGGTAACATGTGTGTAATAAAATACTAGAAAAGGAAGAAAGATAGGAAGGAATGAGAAATATTTGGCAGACAGAGAATTTGGTAAATTTGGTGCTTGCCACCAAGCTGGAGATTCAGGAAGCTCAGAGCAGAACAAGCAGCATGGGCCCCTATCTTAGTTACTCTTCTCTCGTTGCTGGGACAAATACCCAACACCCAAAATGAAGGAAGGAAAGTTTTATTTAGCTCACAGTTACTGTACATTTCAGTTCATATTCAGCTGGCTCCAAGGCAGAGGGCCCATGGCAGACAGCAGCAGTTCATGGCGGCCAAACAACAATGATAACAAAGAGTAATCGCTAAAGAAAGTCTGTCTGTCTGTTATTTTACATTCAGGCTCTCTGCCCCAGGCTGGAGAAAGTACTCACACCCATAATCCCGGCAGTACTAAAACCCATAATCCCAGCCTTGGATCACACATAATCCCAGTGGATCTTGAGTTAATCACAAACTCTAGAAGTCCCTACCCCATGACTACATGGGGCTTTGGGGGGACAACTAGACATAAACCATAACAGCCCCAAAAGTGCCTTGTGGGTGTGTTATATCCAAACTAAAGAAAAACACAGAAAGAAAATCTTTGTCTTTCTAGGATTACTCATAAAGGATAAGAATTCCTATAATAATTCTTATTATAGGAACCATGCAAATAAGAGTAAGTATTTAAAAGAAAAAACTAGCAACCTAGGAGTCTATGTCTGGCAAAATTTTCTTTCAAAAGTAAAGGATAAAAGGATTGATTTATTGTTTTGGTCTGGCTCAGGCTGCCTTAAAGCCAGGTCTGGGGATCAAACCATGGTCCCCTGTGCCTGGCTGGGTTTATCCAAGCAGGAGCTTAAACAACAGAGCTAACCTGATTTGACTGACCTTATCAGATACAAATGTTACCTTTTTAGTTATATAGGTCTTGCTTTAACTTTAACTTTCCAGCAGAAAAGTATAACTATCAAGTATAAAAAGTAAAGCCATATTAATATGCTGAGCTGTAAAAGGCTCAAGTCAACAACTTCAGACAATTGTCAGCTCTGCTGGCAACCCACTACTACTATGGATTATTGGACTATATTGGGTCATTTTGCTGAATTCAAGTACCGCGAATATTTGAACTGGCATCAATTATGAAAAGGTCCTTTAAAGACTTCTCCTAATACAACATCTCTAACAGCAATGGAATACCCATCTCTGACAAAACAAAAGAAAAAAGGGCATATAAATAAAGGACCATTTTATAGTGGAAAAAATATGTATATACAAAATAGGATGGTTGTAGAGTTGCTTTCTCTTAGTTCACTGAGAAGAAAAGTTTATACTAACATTGTTTAGACAAGATATCATGTCTGCATCTTGTCATCTGAACAATCACTATGAAGACAGCAGTATGCAATGTATTAATTATTGTAACTGTCCTACTGACATGTTTTGAAACTGTTTCATTGATATTTTATTTTCTCATTAAAATGAATTCAAAAAAAGAAAAAAAAGTAAAGGAGAAATTTCAACTTTCTCATACCAAGAAAACTGGGAAATCTGTCACCAGGATTCACAAGATATATGGAAGAAACTCTTTAGAAAGATGGAAAACCATGGTGATCAAAGAACTGAATCTGGACACAGGTGGAGGTATTTTAGGATTTCACAGTCGGGGAGGAGGAGCTTATTTCTGCCACTGTGGCCTGGTAGGAAGAGATCAGAGAAGGAGTTACAGGACGTATGTGGCCCAAAGTATTGGTGTGCCAGCAGTGAGAATCCCCGAGCCAGGGGGCAGTAATGAGAAACTGGAGAATGAGGAGCCAAAGCTTGGAATTTATCTGTAGAAAATTAAATGTAAGTGGGTAAGAAAAGATTGTCCGGGAACTGTCATGTGAGATGTGAGGAAAATTATTGAAATAGAAGAAAGAAGAGAAATCCTAACAATGATCTAAAGCTGTGAAACTGTCTCCAAAACTAGTTGTTGGGCTCTGGAAGGGAGGAAGGTAAGATAGGTGAGGTACTTCCCATATTTTAAAGGTTCTCAATTGATTGGGGTAGGGATGAAAAGAATCAGGTTGTAGGAAATCAAAGAAAGAAATCGCAGACACACACTGGAGTTGATGGAAGGGGAAAGTGCACCAGAACTCCGGAAGCCTGTCGGGGTGAGCAGCACCTCCAACAGGCCTGTGGCCGTGAGAGATGCGGCTGGAGGATGCACTCTGCCAGCTGCAGTTCTGCCAACTGTGATTCTAAGACACGAGAAAAATGTCACTGTTTTTTCCTGTGTACTGGACAGAGGGGAAAAATCCATAACCCTTCATAATATGTGGAGTTTATTTAATTCAAGGTCTTTAATGAAATTGTTCAACAATAGCTAGCACCGTTCCCTTCTCAACAATCATGCAAATAGGGCTGTGGGACAGCAGCTATTGGTTAATATCTTTCTCAGCCTAGACCCACTTTTTCATGCAGGCAGTACTCTTGTCTCTTATTCAACATCACATCTCCTGTGACCTTAGGATATTTATGAAACTGCAAATAAACAGCAGCCCCTCGACCTGTGATTGGAAGCCTGGCTACAAGAAGGAGGAAGCTCCTAGCCACACAGAGTGTGTGGGTAGTCCAGGGAATCGTATATTTTACTGAGATTTATGAAAAATAAATAAAGGAGGTTTGAGAATTAAGCCCATGACTTGACAGGAAAAGCTGATTTGAAAACTTGTAAAAGAAAATTAACTAGTGTCCCACAAAACTTACAAAAGAAACTTCCTATTGTAAGTAGTGTTGTGAGGTTTAGCAAGTAAAAATTCAGAACATCTAGTTAACTTTGAGTTTCAGATAAACAATAGATTTTTTTTTTGTACAAGTGCATCAAATTTTGCAATAAGCACATTTATAATAAAAGAATATTCATTATTTATCTGAAATTCAAATTTAACTAAGTATCCTGTGTTTTGCTGAACAACTCTAGATTATATGTAACAGCAATATTTCCTAAACAGTTAAAGAATATTTAGGAAAAAAATTATTTTTACTTTACTTTTTTCAAGTTGGCATTTAAAAAATCTTCAAATGTAATTATTTAATTACACTTTTTAGCTTCAAAAACACTTTACAACTTTTGTTCCTGTGCCTCTTTTCATTATCTTATGTTCTTCCTCACTTTGTTGTTTTCTGCGAGCTTGGTCCTGCATCCCATAGTTGTTCTAGGAAGCATGCGATCCCCAGGGCTGTCACGGAGTGCCATGATCCTGGCATCAAAGATGAATCGATATTTGCACGCTGCTTCCATTCCTCCATCCATCTAATGCTCACCATCATTTCCTAAATGGGGTCAGAAGTTACTCGGGGCCCATGATAGTTGCTGTGCCAGCATGGTGTGGTGTAGGAGGAACAGCACAGAAAGAGGCCCCAGAACAGCACTGTCCATGAAGCAGACACGCTGACCTCACAAGGCCAGTTTTAAGTTTGAGAAGCCAACGGAGGCAGCTGGAGTTAGCAGTCTATCACAATGCTGTTGTCTTTCATGTAAACAATGAATTATTCTACAGTACATGTTGTAGGGTGCTAAGCTGCAAAATTTGCTCGAGACATTAATGTATAATGATAACAAACACAAAGTGATTGAAAAATGGGTGTAAATTTTAAAGGAAACAAACAAGCAACAAATACACACTCCTGGGCCCCTCACCCAGGTTCCTTATCCAAATCATGGATATAAGGGCTTTGAACTTGGTCTGTATTAAAGGCTATTCTGTGATTTCTTCCCTCTGACTAAACAAGAGGAGGTAGAGGCTGTTAGCTCAGGGCTCAGGATAAGGACTGTTATTACGCACAGACTCCACCCTCCAGCCCCAGAATTCAAGAGTGGGCCAGCGCTGGGGCAGCAAGCAGCTCAGGACAGGTCAGCACAGGTGGGTGGGCTCATGCTACCTTGATAGGGGCCAAGGGAACACAAATGCGACAGATGAGCGGCTGCACAGACAAGGGTGAGGTCGGCGAGGTCCCGATGAGCAATAGGATTCCCAACAAGAAGCCTGTGGGCAGCCGGTACCTGGGAAACCAGAGCTGAGTCAGAGAAACTACACAGCTGGAGAAGTAAAATGCATTGTCCTCCACGCAGCCTTCCGCACGGCATTGCCACTGTCTGCTTCCAGAGACTCCCAAAAGGCTCCAGAAATGAGTCGGTTCTCAAACCTGCTAGGCCCAAGGGCTCAATACCAGTGCATGTTCTTCCCGACCAAGTAAGAACATTCTGTTCTCCTCCTCATGCTCCAGCTGAGAACACCTGCTGGGGCTGGTGTTGGTGGTGGTAGGGAGATAAGAATGTGACACAGACTGTGCCTGACTCGAGGAAGCGAGGCAAGCAGATCTCAGCCTTTAATAACCCTTAATGACGTCCTCAGTTTTTATTTGAGTCATATAAGGTGACTGCAGGAATTTCATTATGTAGGAACAGCCAACATTGTCACAAGGTCTGCTAGCTTTTTTAATCCAGTGGTGGAGGAGAAGGGCTGCCTCATAGCCTGGTTTGAAAAGGACTGTAGAAGTTTTTTTGCTTATTTGTTTAGTGCTGGGGATGAAATCCAGGGCTTCACACATGCCATGGATGTGCTCTACCAGCAAGCTGCATCCTCAGGCAAGAGCTTTCAATTTTGATTCCTGGCAACCTAAAAATATGTTGCATATATGTATGTAAAGACCATAAATATAATTAAATCTATAAATAATTAAACACAATAAAATTATAATAGTCCATTAAGCATTATATGATACTATATGCTTCAGTGATTTGATTGGAGAAACAGAAATAGAAATGCCTAAACTTTTGAAGTTCCTGCGGTCCTTGTGAATTCTACCTCTCATCTAACCTTCTAGTTAGTCAATATGCTAATATTTGGTATATTTCCATTTCCTCCTCCACCTTTTAAACAGTTCTATCACACTAATGTTCCATGATGTGTTTTGTTTACTTTGAGCTTCATTAAATGACATCAAACTATGTCTTTTTCTATGGCTTGCTTATTTCACTAGATAATAAGCTATTAAGATTCATCCATACTAAAGTGTGCAGCTATAATTTATTTTACTGCTATACAGCTTTCCATTCAGTATATATACAACCATGTAATAACCAAAGTTCCTGTCAATGGAGACTTGGATTATGGGAATTTTTCTACTATATGTAAACTGTTTTATTTTATTTTTTGTATATTTGGTTGTTGCAGGGTCTCACTATGCATCTTGGACTCATGATGATCCTCCTGCTTTAAGCCTTCCCAGCCCTAGGATTACAGGGGTGTGCCACCATGCCCCAGACTCTGGCCAGCTCAGCCCACCCTAGGGGCTGGACTGGTGCAGTATGCATGCTTCCTTAAGCTTGCCTAAGCAGGTGCTTTAGTCCACTGAGCTATCTCACCAGCCCTATAACACTGTTTTAAATATGTTTAGAAGACCCATGTGTAAGGGTTTGTTCAGAGCATATAACTAGCAACAGAATTACTAGAATTATGGTGTTACTTTTTAACTGCTTTCCAACCATTTTTAAAGGCATTTGAATCAAATTTCAACTCTCTCATATCTCCCTCAAATTTCTATTGATATGTATCACAGGTAATACTTGGTACAGATTACTAAAATATTTTCCAGCATAGTGGACTTAATACAATATCTCACTGACATTCTAACTTGCATTTTGTGAATGCTAATATACTTATTTTTCTTTATAAAAATTAATCACTTTCTATAATTTAATAAAATTGGAATTGCAAGACTTAGGTAGAATGCCAGATATATCATGCTTTGTCTGCAGTTTTACTGCAGCTACCAAATCATTGACCAAGATGAGTGACAAGCTCTGTGAAATAGAGCTGACTTGTAGGTTTTTGCTTATGTATCCCTTGTTCTGGCCATGCTGTCTTGAGGCCGGAGCAGAACTCAGTGAAAACCTGTGGCTCTCCTGAGTTTACTTTTCTCCAGAAGTTTGGGGCACTGGGTGGGAAGTGAGAGCTTTCCAGGAAAGGTCACTCCCTCACTCAGGAAGTAGTTTTTGGCCCATTTCTTTGCAAATGAGTGATTCACAGTCTGATGGGGAACAGTCTCCCTGGCTGATGCTACACTGGTGTCTGGGGAGAAGTTCTCCTAATACGTCCTGCTGCTGTCTGAGAGCCCATCCTCATCTAATTGCTCCCTAGTAGACATCAGCAGCTGCTGGAAGCACAGTTTTCTTTTTTTTTACATGCATTTTGACTTCTGCTGTCAGGAGATAAATCACAGTTGAGAGAACTTTCAGATAATATCACGTTCTAGTGCATAGCTTGAGATTTGAAGAGCTGATATGCCTCCAATGTGCACCTAAGAGCTCTGAATGACAGCATTTGTGATGTGCTGTGAATGCATGGCCAGCTCTTCCTGCGGAAGTCATGCTCGCTTCCCTGTGTCAGTTACGCTGTCCACCCCTTCTGTGCCAGGCTGAATAATGACCTGGAGGCTTCTGAGAATGTTGCACCATCAGAAACACTGCCAGCAAGGTGGTGCGTGAGTGGGCTGTTGGGTTCCCAGAGTTCCACAGGCAGGAAACGAGCTGATAAAACTACTCAGCTGCAAACATATGCTGCTCTTGCAGAAAAGATAGTGACCCCGAGGGTGGAGCTGGGAGCTCCATGCTACGGAAGTACCTTCAGCTAATGGAGTTCATCTGGTCTGATTTGGAAGTGAATTGGGACCAGGAACCCCCTTTCTTTTTTATTTTCACTGTTTTTGAACAGTAGTATCTGGGACTGTTTTGTTTGTGTGAGCATAAGACTTATGTCTAATTTCACAGATCTCCAAATAAGGAAGAATCTTCCTGCATGATGAATTATGCACCCAGACTGATTTACACTATGAAACTTGAGTTTTGAGCTGATGAAAGTTGGGTGAGATGTTGGCCTTGAAGTCATAGTTGGTTAAAACTTTTGGGCACTATGGGAGCAGGATGAACACACTGAATGTGGGATAGTTGTCAGAGACGAACAGGTATGCTTAGGCAGGAGCAGGAACCAGAGTTCCCTCCCCAGCAGGACGTGCCAGTCCCACCCCTAGGGCATGCTGTGACAAAGAATGAGACTGTGCATGTTGGTACCCACCTCCTGTAATCCCAGCTCTTGGGAGGATGAAAACAGGAGGATCACTCAACTCTAACTCTCATCTAGAGTCAGAGAGTAGACTACAGTAGGCTGAATAATAAACCCCTTTAAAGGGAAGGCAACATAGCTCAGCATACTAAGCACCTATTTTGGCAAGCACAGGACCCAGGGTTCAATTCTCAACACCACATGCTACACGGGCCCCGGCCCCAGGGCACACTGAGCCAGTGACCAAGTCCAGGAGTGGTGGTGCACACCTGTAATCCCAGCACTGGGGAAGCTGAAAACAGGAGGATCACTATGAGTCTGAACTGTGCAGTGAGATCCTATACCAGATACATAAATGAAGAAAAGAAAAAGAAAGACCTTATAGTTGTTCAGATCCTACTCCTAGAATCTGTGACTTCTATCTTACATGACAAAAGAGACTTTGCAGATATGACTAAGTTAAGGATCTTGACATTAGGAATTTTTTTGCATTATCCATATGGGATTGATCACAATGGTCATTGTAAGAGAGCTATCGAAGCCAGAGATAGAGGGGAAGGCCTTGTGAAAAAGAAGAGGGAGTGATGCTATCAGAAACCTAGATCAGTCTACAGGCCTGAAACAGTGAAAAAGATAAAAAAAAAAATAGAAGTTCTCCCTTGGAAAATTCAGAAATAACCAGTCCTGTGACTCTCTGATTTTAGATTAATAAGACTCCTTTTGTTTTTCTGATTTCCAGAACTCTAAGACAGTATGTGTTGTTGTGAATCACCAAACACATGGGAATGTCTTTTCTTTTTTGATTTATTTAGTACGAGGTCTATATGGTCTCACTACACAGATTAGAGTTGAATGATCCTCCTGTTTTCACACTCCCAAGACCTGGGATTGCAGCAGGTGCATGCCACTGTCACAGCATGCCCCAGGAGCAGGGCTGGCACGTCTGGCTGGGGATGGAACCCTGGTCCCTGTGCTTGCCTGAGCAGGCCCGTTGGTCCCCTGAGCTATCTGGTGAGCCCACTCATGGCAATTTCTTATAGCATCAACCTGAAGCACACTAAGCTACTCTCTTTTGGGTTAGGTCTCTGAAATTCTCTTGAACTTTCAGGAACACCATTGAGAGAAGATGTGGGAAATGAGAGGATAGAATTATTTTCTTAGATGGACCATTTTATCTAATGAAGTTTATTTTTCTCAAACAAAATAATATCTTTAAAGTATAAAAGAGAACCTAAGTTTTCTAAAGCCTTTATAAAATAAATGTTCTTTAATTTAGCTGCTGAGTTTACTATACTTCAATTTTTATTAAATATGTAAACTAACTTTACTAAAAAGAATTTTCTTCCTCTAGAAGCCTTAGTATCTTTTAGGAAAGAAACAAACCATCAAAATGGCAAGACAATCCTGTTATTAATATTCTTGTGAAATTCTAATTGGGGAAAATGTCATGATTAAGCTTGTGAGGTGTGTCTATCATGGGGTTCATTATTTAGAACAAGTTTGGGCACATCTATACCATGTAACTTGTCTGCATTTAATGTATTGGTGTGGACTCTTAAGAAAAGAATGGTGAATGGTTCCCATTTGAAAATAATATTTAAGCATGGGAGCTTCTATGTTGTGGAGGTGACTAACTTAGGAGCAAAGAGTTGCTTGCTCATCATTTGAGCTTTGTTGATTAAATGCCAGTTTGCACTTATAGGACTGTGTGGTCACAGTCTGGCCAGGAAGCCAGACATTAGGTTATACATCTGGTGAAAACACTGAGAGCCCGTCAAGGAGCACTGCAGGCGAGACACTGCTGCTGTGTGCAATGCCGGAGGGCGAGAAGCACAGGTAGCACATTAGTTTTCAGCTGCTGCTACGACAAGTTATCAAGATACTTAGTGGCTTAAAACAGCATTGATTTTTGTATTATGGTTCTCAAGTTCCTCAAATCTCTTTGAGACAAAATCTAGGTTTTCTTCCTTTCTCAATACCCTAAGGGAGAATCTTTTCCAGCCTTTAGAGAACAACCTAGCTCATGCTTCCTTCTCCATGTTGAAGCGCAGAAACCATGGGTTAAGTACTCCTCAGGGCCTATCACTCCGGGACAGATACTGCTGCCTGCCCTCCCATATCTGGGGACCCTTAGATCACCTGAGCATCCCAGAATGATCTCTGCATCCAGGCCAGCAAATAGCAACCCTCATGCCCCTAGCAACCTTAATTCTTCTTTACCGCACATCTTTAGTTTTCAGGGATTAGGACTTGCACATTTCTGGAGGTCACTGTTCTGCTTCCCAAGTGGTATTCCTGGGTGTGGAAGAACCCTGGGGACTGGAAGCCAGGAGGATCCAATGGAAACAGCCGCAGCAGGAATTATGACCACAGATGGAGAGGTGCATGAGTGAGACACACCTCAGATGGTGCAAGGGCAAGAAAGAAATAGCTCCTCACTGGAAATGGGAAAGATTTGCTGGGTAAACCACTAGTTCTAAACACAAGAGTCTCTTTTCTTTTCCTTTGTGCAGAGCCTCAAAAACCTTTTATTGGGTGCTAAAGAATTTATTTTTATTTTGCTTATAGGTATAGATGACTTCAGACATCCAAAAATTGCATAGCTCATTCATGTCTTTCCCAAATACTGGGAAAAGATAGCTCATTATAATGTGCTCACTAATAAAAAAAAGGGGTCATTTTTCTGTCATTTTGCAGAAATTTATAGCAAATGGGATTTGGAGGATTACTGCATGAAGGAAATGTCAATGTTAAATCTATAGATGGTCCCCTTAGCACTGCACGCTATAAATTAAAAGCAAGTGCAAGTGAGAAGGCTCGGTGAAGAGGAAAATAGTGAGGCGCTAACCTGAGCTGAGTTTACCTTTCTTTCAGGAACACTCACACTCCGCTGCTTTGCCGGGCCCCTCCCCCGCCAAGAAGCCGGTGCTGCCGGCGTGGCGCTGCCCGGCTGTCTTGGCTACCTCAGCAGCGCCGTTTCAGCTGCTCAGCAGGATCCAGCATCAGGTGTCAAAACCACCAGGTGACTGGGCTAATGGCTGTGCCATTTTCCCTGGAGAAGCAAGGACAGACAGGCCAGCCTTTGTCTCTGCCAGCAGAGGCCTGAATTTAAAACTTCATCCCAGGCAGCATGCCTGAGAGCCTGTGGGGATTCGGGTTATTTGGCTGTTGCCTGCTCTCTGCTTTGCCACCAGCTCTGTTAACTCTGAAAGCAGCCTCGGCTGCAGCACACAGCAGGCGCTTGCTGGCGAGGAGGAAAACACAGCCCGCCCCTTGCTCCTCTTGTCTTCCTTCTGGGCCCAAGTGTGTTTGAGCTCTTGAAGTCAGGTGTGGAAGGAACACATTCTGCTGAAATCTCCAGAGCCCTTTGTCTTCTCTGCTCTGAGCGGCTGGCTGCTGCGGAGGGTGTTGTGTTCTCATCTCTCTTCTTCCCTTTGCCCGCCCCTGCCACCACTGTGGCTTCAATTCGAGGACGCAAGGGGAGGCCAAGCATGCACACAGAAGCTTGTGCACTGTCCTCCTAAGGTCACCTTGTGAGGGATGATGACAAAGCCTGCAGCTGGCTGTCCCTAAGCTGGTCGCAGTTTAATGCTTTGTAAATTTGCAATTTTTCTTCATAAACCTCTGTCTGTCTGTCTGTCTCCCTTTCTCTCTGTTATCTATCTGAGTAAGCTGAAGCTCAAGAGGCTAGGTAAGCGGATAGGCTGAAATGTGTCCCCCACCAAACTCACATGCTGGAATCCTGACCTCCGGTACTTCACAATGTGACTGAATTAGAACACAGAACTTTTACTCTTAATTTACTTTTTTATTTTTTAATTAATTAGTTTTGACAGTACCTTCATTGTAGTCCAGGCTACCTTCCATATTCTCCTGCCTCAGCCTACCAAATGCTGGGATGACAGGTGCATGCCACCACACCTGGTTTTTAAATAGTGTCATCAGGCATAATGAAGGTAGAATGGGGTCCTATAGGTGGCCCAAGACCTATTTTACTGTTGTCAGTATGAGAAGAGAAAATGAGGGCACAGACTCAGAGGGCTGACCCCGCACAGACACAGGGAGAGCCGCCTCGGCAGGCCTCCGGCAGAGCCCTTTGCAAAGCCAGCCCTGCTGCACACTGGTCTCAGAGCCAGCTCCTGGACTGTGACAAGGGCATGCGTGCTGCCGAGCCATCCTGTCTGCAGTGCTTGCTATCGGCAGTGACTTCCGCTAGGCCACCCATCTGGGAAACCCGCCCAGGCGTCATGTTTTCAGTGTTCATGCTGTGATTGTCCTACAGTAGCTTTCTGGTAATATCTTTAAGCACTAATTAATATGTTGAAAGGACTTTTTTTTTTTCAGAACTGGGGATTGAACTCAGACTCTTATGCTTGCCAGGGAAGTGCTTATTCCATTGAACCATCTCCCTGGCCCCTAAGGACATTTTTTAAAAAAGATCGGTTATATCTCTAGCACCTTTCTTATTTATATATACTGAAAATTTGGAAAGAAATCATTCCCAGAGCTAAGTTCATGTTACCCTGGTGTCCAGAAGAGTTGAGAAATTTTAAAAACAAACTTAGTTTTTCTTTAATTAAGGAAAAACAAAGAAACAATGCAAAAACAACTTTTGTTTTTTTGTTGTTCTCAGGCAGGTTTCAGGAAGTCAATAAACGGTAAATTTGGAAATTCCCCAGTGAGTGGGGCTTTTTGCTTCTGAGCGAGCTGCACAGAGAAGTGGGGCAACTCACATTTTCCCAAAGTATGAGGACCCTGGGCAACAGGAGGGCAAGGACAAGGGCTGGGGACAGGCCAGGAAAGTCTGCCGGGGGCAGGGGATGAGACATATTGGGATGGGCTGCCTGGCTTTCTTTTCCAGGCTATAAGCCTTAGAGGGCAATTTGGCTGAGGTGGAGGGAGACTGGGCAGCCCTGCCTTGGCCATGTCCCAGGAAGGCAAGGTGACCAACTGGTGAGCCCTGCGCTACTGGCGTGGAATGCTTCCCTGGAGGATCTTACACAGCTGTGTATCTCTGCTTCCCTAGCGACAAACCCAAATGTAGCTGGAGACTTGCCTATCATGGGACTTTATAGCAATCAATTATCCCATGTATAGGGATGGAAATATTTGAGTGTGTATTATTAATGCCTTTAGAAGATTATTCTACCATGCATGCAATCTCTTTTTGGTTTATTATGACTAACATTAAGTCAGTGTCATGATGTAGCTGTTCATACAGTTCATAACTTCTAATTTTCACTTGGTAGTGTCAGCTACTTCCTCAGCTTCTTAAAAACAAACAAAAACAAAAACAAAAAACTACCTGGCAATGGGAAAGGAATAGCAAATAACGTTTATGTTATTTGCTTTAACAAAGAACAAGAAAGGCTTCGCCGTCTGACTGAGGTGGGAAACGTGATCGCAGTGGCAAGTCTGAGTGATCTCTGACCTTGAATAGGATCAATAGGCCGCTTCCTCTCTCCTCAGGCAGAAATGAATTCACCTTTTTTCCAGCAGTGGCACTTACTTAATGATATTAAAATTTTAATTGATTATGCTAGATGTTTTGAAAATTCAAGCAGCCCAGCACAATCCTAACAGACCCAGTCGCCCTCCAGCCGCCATTGAAGGTGAACGCAACAGCTATAAATAAATGCTGCCACCTACAGGAGAAAAATAAGAATGTCACGATCATTGCTATCTGCCATCTCAGACAAGTTCCCCTGCTCCATGATGTTTATAAGATCAGCATTTATATCTACTGAATGTACTGATTTTACTTCAAAGTAAACAGAGAAATCCCTGTATTCTGTAAGGAAAATGATTATTATTTATAATCAATCTCTATATTCCCTAAAATCCTTCTATGGGGCATAAATATTGAACCAGGGATCTTGAGAGACTGAGCCACTATACAGTGATTGAACTACTTAGCTCAGACACCTCACAGGTGTTTTCCCCTTTTATCGGAATGTGAGTCAACAATGTTTGTTACTGTAAAAGGTCTCTAAACATGGCTTAAGTCATGCTCAGTGGCCCTTTGTGAGCTTGGGAGGTAGATAGTAACCGGCCCACTTCATCCACTTCATGCTTGGTATTGCTATCAGTAAGGGGTTGTTTCTTCTTTCTTCCTCTTTCTTCTTCTTCTTCTTCTTCTTCTTCTTCTTCTTCTTCTTCTTCTTCTTCTTCTTCTTCTTCTTCTTCTTCTTCTTCTTCTTCTTCTTCTTCTTCTTCCTTCTTTTCCTTCTTCTTCTTCCCTCCCTCCCTTCCTCTCTTTCTTCTTTCTTTCCTGGATTAAAGTGTGTTTACTTGTGGGAGTTACATCTGACCTGTACTTTGGAATCACACAGATGAGATGGATTTGTGTGTCCCATGGCAGGACTTTATATCTATGAAGTCACTGTAGCTCCAGGCTTTTGGTCTTTAGGCTGGACAGCTATTTCTTGCTTCTCAAACCTGATTCCTGCCCCCTTGAACCACTCAGCCACCTGGCCATCTGGGTGTGACAGTCATTACCAGTGGCAGGGAGCACTACTTGGTGTACACCCTTAGCAGGCTGTGGAGTGGGGTGGGGCCCTGGAGCAGTCTGTGGCCCTGCATGCTGTTCTCTCAGAGATCAGCTGGACCCACAGAAAGAGCCCTTCCATTGCTGAAGTGCTCTGAGGCTGTCCTTGGAAACACAGCAGCACAGCCATGGGGAGCATGGAGAAAGCGCCATTGGGCTTGAGGGCCACTCAGGGCGCTGCACCCTTTTGCCCTCTGAGACTCACAAGGACAGCACTGGTCACTGACTCACCCTTGCGAGTGTCTAGTAGTTGTTGCCTGTGTGTTTCTCTAGTGTAAGGGGAGCCCGGGCATTTTCTGGCAGGCAAAGAGAAGAGCAGGAGGCTGTATCCAGCAGTGAAATTTGGGTCTTTCGTTTGTCACTTTACCGTTCTCATTTTGGAAAATCTCTAAATATTGAATTGAAGGTTGCTTTTCTTCTCATCTCGGTCGAACCTGTGCTGGGTAGAGGATGGGATTTACTCCCATTAATGTTGATGTAGACTTATGTGGCTGGCGAAGCACTCTGCTTTACACCTCCTGGGCTGTTTGTGTTGTAAGTCTTCTTTGTAATTTGCAAGATGTTGTCTTCTACTGGAAGCACTTCAGAAATCCTGACCATGTGGGAGAATGGCGTTAGATTAGTGGATCTTCTTGACACCACTAAAAGTTCTTTTGAAAGGTCTATGTTAAAGAGTTCACAGTCTGGTAGGTTAGAATCGCCTTCATGGTTGACATAATCCGGAGGTTGGACCAGTGACTACCACTTCTTGGTCATATTGGAACTAGAAGTGATAATGGAACTACTAACCACAGTGGCTATGAGAGCCATAGAGTCATGAGATATGAGATATGAGATGTAAAAGTTAATTTTCTATACCAATGTGAGCAGGTTAATATTTCCTTTTGGAGAAAATTATATAGATCTATGTACTGCTTTTAAGCTGCTGTCTGAGTTCTTTTATGGTGGCACTGGGGGTTCACTTAGACCAGTATTTCTACTAGAGCTTTTAATTATGCATAATCATCATCATGCTTTGCTCTGAGGTACCACTTTCATCTGAAGCTTAAAGTGCTCATCAAGCAATTAAGCCTTGCGACACTCTTGGGAGGCAAATTGCAGGCAAAGTGATTAACCCATTTTCCATACAGGAAGGTAGATGCATGGAAAGTATCAACACTTCTCAAGGTTGTATGAATCAGAGCTGGGTAGAGAACACAGCCTGCTTGAGTTCCAGCTGGTCTGCTTCTGAGAACCTTCCCCCCTCTGAGGAAACTAGTAACTTCTATGTCTTGGGAAATGTCTCTACCTGTTTTTTTTGAGTATTGATGTGGAGCAACCTTCTTAACACTTTGCCAAGACTATAGCCCAAAATACCTTTTTGTGTGATGTAAAATCTATGCTCTGCGAAGGTAAAGAGATATATTTACTAACCATGAAGATAAATCTGAGTCATCACTTAGAGCCCCCAAAGTTCTCCACATCTTCTAATATAGAGCCTTAAACTTTTCTTACACAGAATCAGGAAATTCCATTTGGCCAAGCAGAAATGAAACTTGAACTTCACAAGTATTAGGATTCAGTTTGAAACTGAGAAGTGCTAACATCTGTCTTTTAAGTTTGACAAACAACTTTTCTCCTTGACTTCGCTTGAATGCAGGCCAGTTTCACATGGACCTCATTGTCCTGGGGCAGCCCGAGGGGAGGGCCAAGGGGAGAGCTGTGCTGAGGCTGGGGGTGGGGGAGCCAAGCAGGATAGTTAATGTTCATGCAGCTGCTGAAAGCCTGAGACCAGGGGTCAAGGGGTCCAGGGACTGGCCTGAGAGGCAGAGTCGCAAAGTCAATGAAAAGTCACGAATCTCTTTATTTATGATTTATTTATTTATTGAGCAAACATTTATGTGGGATCTGTTACATGCCAATCATTGGCTGGGCACAAGAAAATCTAAGATGAATAAGGTATAATACTAATCTTTTTTGGGAGTTTGCAATTAAGGAGCAAAGATAAATATGTAAGTAAACAACCATTATATAAAGTGATGAGTAATTGTAAAAATATTTACTAAGTGTGGTCAGAGCAGTTGGACGGCTCAGAGAAATCTAAAAGGTATATCTTGCAGACTACATGGATGGAGTTTATTGAGGAGAATCACGGCTTAAACCTTCAAAGATTACTTAAACTGTTGAAACATTTTTTTTAGGATTGGCATCATTCTTTACAGCAACAACAAGCATTATTCTGAGTTAAGGGGATGCAGAGATCCACCAGAAATGACTCTGATTCCCAAGTAAATTGTGGCGTGTTTCCAAAAGCTAGACAGACTTAAAAAGACAGAGTGACAGCATGTACTGTTTTGTTACTGCCACTCTAGAACTCAGATAACCAATACAATAGAAATGCAGCAAAGAGGGTGGTGAATTTGAATGGCTGAATTGAGTATCCCTCTGGGGGAGATGGAATGGGATTTGATAGAGGCTTGGTCTGTTTTCTGCTACTATGATAGAATACTGCATATTGGGTAATTTATAATGAAGATATTCTGAAGGAGGGAAGCACAGGATCAAGGGTGACATGAGGTGAGGGCTTTCTCACTCTTCCTAACACTGCAGAGGGCAACGTATGCGGTGAAAAAGGTAGTGTGTCATCCCAGACCTCTGCTCCCTGGGAGGCCAAAGATCCCATCCTGGGGCTTCACCCAGGTGACCTCCTGGAGCACCACCTACAAGATGCCTTCCTTCCAAAGCACCACATCAACTGTTGGGAGTGCATTCAAACAGTAGCAGACCTCAAATAAGAAGCAGTCATGCCTAGCAGAGGACTTATAAGGGATTCTAGGCAGAGGAAGTACAGAAGAAAATGGGAAATGAGACGGGGCACATTGAATAGTGATGGATGGCATGCTGACCATTGGCCACTGGCAGGGCGATATGAGAACAGGATGAGTGAGGAGATGGTCAGCATGTTTGCACACTGCGAGTACAGCTTGTGCTGTGCCTGTTTTCCTGCACTGGCTGTCCTTTTATCTTCTTCTTCTTATTATCTCCTTCTTGTTCTTCTTCTTCCTCCTTCCTCCCTCCTTCTCCTCCTCCTTCCTTCATCCTCCCTTTCCCCCTCTTCCTCCTCCTTCTCCTTCTCCTTCTTCTTCTTTTGTACTGAGGCAGGACTTTGTTCTTGCCAGGCAGGCACTTATGCTGCTGAGCTATCTTCCTAACCATTACTGAGTCTTTCCTAGAAGGCTGCACAGTAGCTCCCAGGCCTCAGGTCCCAGCTGGAAAAGTGGAACTCTCACTTTGGAGAATTTCGAGCTCCCAAAGCCTGTGGGCGAGACCAGTCTAATGGTTGCCAGGGACTGAGTGCCCTGAATAGAAGTGGCTTTGCAAGAAAAAGGCTTTTTTTTTTTCATGCTGATAGCTCATGAAGAACCTAGGGGACCCAGCCCCTTACTGTCTTGTCACTACCTTGTAGAATATAGCCCAATCATCAGTGCTGCCTCTGTTATGAAGATGTTGGAAGTGAAGCTATGATGTTCACATACCTGCCACAACCAAGGAGGAGGTCTGGGGATGGGGGAGACAGGAGGGAGGAGAGGGGCAGGGTAAGTAAAATGGGTCATGATACAGTAATGCACATGGACCAATATCCTTACATTCAAACAAACATGCTAAAGAAACACTTCTAAAAAAAAAGGATGAAGAAAGGTATGCCCTTTCTCTTTAAAGAAAGATTTTTGCAAGTGACAGGATCCACTCCTGTTTCTATCTCCTAGGTAGGGATTTAACCCTGTGGCCACACCTAGCTGCAGGGGAGGATCTGTGTTGTGTTGATCCAAGAGAAGCTAAGTATACTGGCTACTAACAGACAGGTGGTAATCTCTGTCTCCATGGATAAAGTGACCTATTTTAAAGGAATGATAAAAGAGTAGTTATTTTTAGAAAGAGTATTTTAGTTGTTGAATAATACCAATTACCCTGAGCTTCCAGTTCTACTCAGGCAAGGGGGAAGTTAAGAAAAAGAAGAGTAGCCTGGAACTTTTTCACAGTCCAAAGACCTTTAATCCCGCTGTCTGTTCATGGCTGTCTGAAGAGTCCTGTTCTTCATGCCTGTTCAAGGGATCCCCTCTGAGATAGCTACTTGGGACTTAACAGAACTTAACTAGAAAAATGAACTTGTACCTATTTTCTTCAGGCAGGGCAAATTCCTCATGTCTGTGGCAATGCCTGCCACTGACACTGGTCATGGCTGTAATCTTTATGAGACACTGATCCCTAGAGACATTGATGTCTTTTATTATTATTTTTTCATAGTATAAATAAAATAATACAAACAAAGAAAGTGACTATCTAAATCAGTAAATTCCAGCTCTAAAAAGTATATCACAACTTTAAATGATTTCTTACATTGTATAAAATGCTCTTGATGCTTTTTTTTTTTTACGCAAAAGCGTTGAAGTTGCACAACTTTCCAGTCTTGTTTTGAACATTGTTTCTTGAATCTGGGACATGGCAGAGTGGCACAATGCTTACTTCGCAAGTATGAGGCCCTGAGATCAATTCCTGGTAGAAAACAAAAACAAAAACAACAACAAAAAGCCCCCCCCAAAGCTGTTAATAACATGTGTCTTTTTATCTTTTCAAAAACATTGAGATATAATTCAATAATGTATGACTTAATGTTTCGATTTGTACCTAGTTGTCTCCCCAAAGCCTTATGTAAATCATGGAGCAGATCAGCTGGGACACAGCAGCACCCCGGCCTCTCTTCCAGACCCTGTAGCATAGACACCAGTATCTTGAGTTCTTGCTACATAATTCAGGCTTCTTTAAACTATGAAACCCCCAATAACTTTTCCTTCCCTAAGCTTGAGTGTCGGGTATTTGTCCCAGCAACAAGAGAGGAGTAACTAAGACAGAATTTACTACCAGAGAAGTGGGGCTGTTGCTGTGGCTAAACCTGACCATGTGGATCACAAGCTTTGGGAATGGCTTATGGGAAGAGATAGAAAAGGTTTGGAGATGTCACTTACGAGCAAAGTGCTGGAACACCTTTGGCCGTTCTGTGGGGGAGATTCTGGTCAGAGCTCAGATCAGAAGAGTGATAGAAAGCCTGCCTGTAAAAACCAGGCTGGGGAGGGGTTTCTACTGGGAAGAAGATTGCATTGGTTGTTGGACTCTAGATCATTTGTGTTTTGGCTTGCCAGAAAGTTTGTCTGAGTTTTGTCCATGTCTAGAGACTTTGTCTGAGACTGACATTAAACACGGAGGACTGATTAATATTCCAAAGGAAATCTGAAAGCAGTAAAATATTGGGGCACTGGCATGGTTATTGTTGGGAGCTCTTAGTCAGAGTTATGTTAAGACTGAAGAGCAAAGAGCCCAGCAGGATGATCTAAAATGTTGTTAGTTTGCCAGAAAGGAAGTGCCAGGAAGACTGTGGACTGCAAAGACCGAGCAGAGATCTCTACTCCCAGGAGGCAAAGTAAAAAAGATGTCCTGAGAGGATCACAGGAGGCAGCAGGTCTCCATCCTTAGCAGCATCAGAACCCCAAGCATAAGGGACTTTGCTTTTTCTTTTTTTTTTTTTTTGGCAGAAACAGGATTGAACTCAGGCCCTAGAGCTTTCCAGGGAAGTGCTTATATCACTGGGCCATCTCCCTGGCCCTGAGTAACTTTGCTTTGAGGAGAAGTCTGCAGAACCCCATGTTCCAGATTTCAGCCATGTCAGATTTCAGAAAAACACTGGCATAGAGAATTTTTTTCTTAGAATCAGGGTCAGATTGCTCAGTGATCCAGGCACTTGACCCTTACAGCCAAGAGAGAGGAAAGCTTGGCTACTGCTCCAGCTTGGCATCATCCATGTAGCACTGGTTTTAGATGAATGCAGAATGTAGGAGTTCTGAGGTTAAGGAATCTTCCACCCCAATTTCACAAGAAGGCCTAGGAGGCCAGGCAGTGTGCCTTTGAAAGAGCAGTGTGTGAAGCTGTGAGTGAGAATCCTATTCAGTGGAAATCCTAGAAGTCTGGAAAAGTCAGGAATGTGGATCATCTAAGGGAAACTGCAAAGAGGGAGCAAAGCCAGCTTTCGAGAGAAGCTATGTGAGCTACCACCGAGAATGCCATAGGGGCGGAGTACACAATTTGCCACAGATTGCTTTGGATATTCCACAAGGACCTGCAGGACTTAATGTTTGACCTGCTGGATTTTGGACTTATTTTGGCCCAATGGTTTGTATCCTTCTGGATACAAACTTTTGGGATGGCAACATTTATCTTGTACCTTTGAATGTCAGATATATTTAACTTTTCATGTGTACAGGGGCTCACATGAAAAGTTAAATATATCTTTTTTTTTTTTTTTTTGTCTTTTTTTTTTTTTGAGACAGGGTCTCACTATGCAGTTCAGGCTGGCCTTAAGCTCACTTTGTAGCTCAGGCTGGTCTCGAACTCACAACAATCCTCCTGCCTCAGCCTCCCAAGTGCTGGGATTACAGGCCTGTGCCACCACGCCCGGCGAAAAGTTAAATATATCTTACCTGAGAGTTTGCCTTGGATCTTGGAGAAGACTTGGGACTTGGACTTTTCAACAATGCTGAAAATGTTGAGACTTTGGCAACTCTTAGAGATGGACTAAAGTGCCTTTTGCAGAAAGGAAGGTACATGAGACTATGGGGGTCCAGGGGTAGAATGTTATGGTTTGTATCTAGTTGTCCCCCCAAAGCCTCAGGTAAATCATGGAGCAGATTGGCTTGGATACAGCAGAGTCCCAACCTCTTTTCCAGACCCTATAGCGTGGGACACCAGTATCTTGAAGTCTTGCTACATAATTCAGGCTGCTTTAAACTATGAAACCTTCAGTAACTGAGCTAAATAAACCTTTCCTTCCCTGGGCTTAAATGTTGGGTATTTGTCCCAGCATTGAGAGAAGAGTAACTAAGACATTACTTAATAAGCTGTATACTTACCAGGTTTTGACATATAACAGCTTGGTGCACATGTCACCAAAATCGATTTCAGAATATTTCCATCACCTCAAAAGGAAACCTCATGCTCTTTTGCTGTCACTCCCAAATGCCCCATCAACCACTTTAGAGCAATTAGCCTACCTGTGGATTTGCCTTCCCTGGGCATTTTTAATACCATAGATGTGCTGTTATCTTCACTGGCTTTTTTCAAAAGTCAGCATTGGTTCATGTTGTAGCAGCTACATTATTTATCCATTTATCAAATGAAAGGCATAAAATTTGTTTGTGTTTCTTGGCTACTAGGAATGATGCTGCTGTGAATATTTGGTTATAAGGATTGTCGTGTGCCTATGTTTCATTTCTCTTCAGTTTATACTTAAGGAGTGGCCTTATTGGGTCATACAATGAAGTTACTTTATCTTCAAATATATGTTTAAACATTCAAGGAATTGTCAGATATTTTCTGGTGTAAACACCCTAATGTGTATATATTTCCACCAAATATGATTCCAGTTTCTCCTTATCTCACCAACAACTGTTTGATTATTACCATCTGTTGTGATTTGGGGTTTTGCAAGGTGAACAATACAATATAGGACACATTTTATGTGATCATTTTATAATGAATCACCCAAATAATCATATGCAAAGTGTGTAGGACATCTGGCCACACACTAAAGACCAAAGAATCCAACTGAGTGCCTGGATTCTAATATCCTCCATCAGTTGAGCTGAAAGCTAGAGCCCATAACAATGCCTCCCATAAGTCCAAATGAAGGACTGGACCCCATGACAATGTCTCATGCAGGCCCACTTCATGGATCTGCACTGGAAAGGCCCAAAGATCAGTGCAACTCCCTCGAAAATCACCACAGCCATCCTTGGCAACACTGAGGTCCTGAGCTCCTCCAGTGAAGAGGAGAGCTGAGTTCCTATTAGGAAAGCTGATGTGGCGAGCTTCTGCATGAGGCTGAGCAGTGCACCATCTTCAACTCTGGAGCCAGGAAAAGATGCTCCAGATGAGGGCGAGCGCCCCCAAAAGGAACCATAGCTTTTCTCACCAACAATAAAGGCTTTGAGTTCCTCTAGCAATAAGGATGGACAAGTTCATCAGGAAAACCAGCAAGACAAAGCCCGCCAGAAGAACAGCCCCAGAGAACCACAGCTTCCCACAGCGCCCACAGCTTCTCCAAACAGCACCCCTGACAGCCTCTCAGCAGCCTCTCCAGTTCTGTTGCTGGCAACAGTCCTGAGGTGGGCCCGCCACACCCAGCACCACGCCAGGTGCAGTTGAACTGGGTGTAACAATTTGGCCACCAATTAGCAGTCCACTGCACCATGCTAGTAGTGGATATAAACTTGTGAGCTGTGTTTTTGTTTTTTCTTTTATTTCTCAGTACTGGGGATTGAACTCAGGACTTTGTGCTTTTGAGGCAAGATCTTATTCTACTGAGCTATCTCCCCGGGCCTCTATTCACTGTGGTTTGGTTTTGCATTTCCCAAGAGGCTAATTGTATTGGGCACACTTTTTAGGTATATTGTATTTTTATGTATTTTCTCTGGAAAACTGTACTCAGACTTATTGCCCAACTTAAGAATTGGTTGCATGTTTTCTTTATCAAGCTGTTACATTTTACATATATATATATATATATATTTACACTTACATGTATGTCCTTAATACATATACCTTATCAGATACATTGTTTGCAAAAAGTTTAACTCATTCTTTGAGTTGTATTTGCACTTAATGGTGCCCTTTGAAGTATAAAAATTTTTTATTTTGACAATTTCTAATATATTTACTTTTCTTTTGCTTTTAATAGTGTTTTAAGTAATCACTGAATTATCTAAGTTCACAAACATTTACTGTTAAATATTCTTTTGCAAGTTTTACATTTTTAAAGTTCCAAATTTAGATATTGGATCCATTTTGAGTTATATTTTTATATGATGTGAGGTAGTAGTCCATAATATTAATACTCTTTTTAAAATTTTGATATCCAGTTGTTCTGGTACTACTTGAGAAAAGACTAACTTTTCTTCTTTTAGCTGTTCAGGGGTCACTGTCAAAAGTCAACTATCATGAAAGTGATGGGGGAATTTTAGAATTCTCAGTGTACTTCACTGGTCATCATGTCCAGCTTACGCTAATACCACACAGTTTTGATGACTATAGTTGTACATTATGTTTTGAAACTGAAAAGTGAATCTTCCAACTTGGTTCTTTGTTTTGAAGAATTTTTGACTATTTTGTGTCTTCAATTTTTATGAATTTTTAGATCAGCTTGTCAATTTCTTTTTCTTTTTTTTGTAAAACTTTACTTTCTTTTTAGTATATGCTACTTTTACTAAATTTTACTTTTTTTTTAGTACAGGGTCTACAGGATCTCACTACACAGATCCAACTCAGTGAGCCTTTCTGTTTTTCAGCCTCCTAAACTCTGGGATTATAGGTGGGCACCATCATGCCCAGTCTCAATTGCCAGTTCAGTGTGTCCTGAGGGCAGGGCTGGCATGGCAGGCCAGGGATTGAGCCCTGGCCCCTACATCTGCTAAACAGGTGCTTTAATCCACTGAGCCATCTGGCCAGCTCAGCTTGTCAATTTCTGCAAAGAAATCAACTGGGATTTTGTTATGAAATTATATTGAATGTGTGGATCATTTGGGAGGACTATTTCCATTTCAGCGACAGTGTCAAGTCTTCCAATCTGTGAAATTAGGATGCCTTTTCATTTCTTTAGTCTCTCTCACTAATGCTTTCAGAGCACAGAAAGAATTATGCATCATCGTTTGATTTGGGAAAGACAGCTACATTTGTGTGTGTGTTTGTGTGTGGAAGAAGGTGTGGTTGTGTTTTGTTACCTGATGTGGAGATTGTGAATTCAAGCAATTTTTGTTGTTTTAAAGAGAAATAAAACCCCTCAAGCAGAATAACAACAGCAAAGATGAAAACAAAACAATAAAAATAATATAGAATTTCAAAACAAGATGACAGGAAAGTAACAATGGTTTTTATATTACATAGTTACTTTTAATGTAGTGACTCAGATTTCCTGATTTAAGAATGCAAGATTAATCAAATAATTAAACATTAGATGTTCCTCTCAGTAAGCCAATAGAAATTGATAGTACAATATTTCCTTTCAGTAGCAAATTTTTGATACACATTGTGTTCGTGAACTAAATTGTGAATAAAAGTGTTCTGGAACCAAGGTATATGAATTTTACACTTATTTTAAGCATTTATTTCTCAGTATCTTATTCTTGTCAGTAGAATTGTTTCCTCAATTTTCTTTTTCTTGTTTACTCATTGCTACTATATAGAAATATAATTAATTTAAAAATATCTGTCTTGTATTTTGCAATCCTGTCAAAGTCATTTTTAGTTCTACTGATTTGTTTTTGTTCTTGTTTAGTAAGCTTCTTAGGGATTTCTGTGTTTTGGGCTATGTCATCTGTAAATTAGGGGAGTTTTATTTCCTATATTGCAATTGAGATGTCTTTACTTCACTTCCTTGCCTATTTGTCCTGGTTGGGACTTACAGCTTTTTTAAAAAATATCATGGGCCATGGTGAAAAGCCCTACGAATTGCCTGAGCTCATCACTTCCACAGGCCATCATTGGGCAGAGCTTGGGATCGACTTCTGGATTTGTGAGGGATAAAAACACATTATGTGTTGTTACTTATAAAATAGCTGCTCAGGGTACAAGATATGGGCATAAAAATATATGCAGTTGATGTTAACAAAAACTTTCCTTTTGAATGATCCAAGATACACCAATGGTATGACTGGTTCATGGCTTTCCTTTCTCCCTACTGTCCTTTTCCCTTTCACACATCCGGGTTCCTCTTTCCTTTTGAACAATTTCTTCCCATTTCACCATGTCCATTGTACATTTTAGAATTTATTTACTCTTTCAGTTTCTCACTATTATTTTGCCATAAAACTTTGTTTTACCTTTTTTCCATAAAAAAAAGAGACAGACAGTAAAAGGAAAAATTGAGAGGAAAAAGAAAGTGAGAGGAGAGAGAGACAGGGGGAGGGAAGAAGGAGTAAAAGAGGAAACAAAGGTAGCTGGTGCTATGGGGATAATAGTGTCAGAAGTAGAGTAGTGAGCTCTTATTTGCAGCCTCCCTGCTGCAAGGAAAGGCAACAGTGGTAGTATACATAGGCAGTGAAGACTTGCATTTCCTTTATGTAAAGCAAAGACACTTTAAATGCCTTATGCAGGTCAGACAGCCTCAGAAAATAGAAACATGTTATTTGCCCCATAGAAAATAGAGGTAGGTTTCCCCATAAGAAACAGAAATATTGTTCTTTATCCATGGGCTTAAGAGGACTCAGACAGGGGCCACAAGGATCAGTCTTGATGCTGGTGAAGCTGTGAGTGAAGGGGAAAGGTAGGAGTGAAAAGGTCAACAAGGGAAGGAAATTTCAGACTAAAACTTCCCTATCTAGATGCTTTTCTTGGACCAGAGAGATGGCTCAGGGGACTAAAGTGCCTGCTTAGGCAAGCGTGGGGGCTGCAGCTCAATCCCTGGCACCACACACAACACCAGACCCTCCCCCAAGTATGCTGAGCTGGCCCTCGAGTCTGGGTGTGATGTAATCCCAGCACTGCGGAGACTGAAAATAGGAAGATCACTATGAGTCCCAGCTGTTTAATGAGATGCTGTAACAAACAAATACATTAAATACATACATACATACATACATACATACTTTTCTTTCTTGAGGGCCAAAGGTAGCCTTCAAAGTCATTGATTTGTGATTAATTTGTTCAGTCTCTGGATGAGAGTGCTTACTTTGCATTAGAAGAACTGAGAGCAGCTAGAGGCGGAGGAACACTGGCATGTGAGAGAAGTATGATTCTTCAGATGCTTTGGGCTCGTCACTGAGTATCCTCGGGAGATGTAACTTTTAAAAGAAACTAATCACAAAACATGCACTCAAGATGCAGGCAGCACAGGGCTGTGAGCTGTGCCACTTCTGGAAAACAAAAGGCAAACAAGAGTAGTACAGAAAGGTCTTGGCTTAGTATTATGAATTACAGAGCCCATCTCTCATAGTGATTAATGATTAATCACTCTTTTAAGTCTGGATGAAATAATAGGCTGCATCTGAGGAGCTCAATTAATCATCACGAGAATTAGCTCGTGCCAATTCATTACTGCAGAGTCGACATGTGCTAAGCAGTTGAGCTGAATTTCAGGAAGGGGTGAACTTTTGGCAATGGCTTGGCTTAAAGAAATGCAAACATTAGGGGTTTATTCTTGCTTGGATGGATGGAGATTTATGAGTAGAAAACAGATCCTGTTTTATCATCTCTCATCTGGTCTCCTCCTCCATAAGTTTAACAAAACACCAACTAGCAAGTGTTTTGGCTTTTGGTATTCAAGATCATGATAGAAGAGACAACAGTATATATCATAAAATCTGATATTTTATCTGCTTTTCACTCTGCATGTTTCATGTATGGAGAAAAGTTAACAATACAACTGGACATGTGTCTTTCAGCAGGCATGGAGACAAGCAAATTTAGGTTATAGCACTTTTTTAAAGAGTCAAATTATCTTTGCAAAAGTACTGCTTTTCTGGACATGTCCTATAGATAATGAAAACCTGAGCTACAAGCGGCAGAAGGAGGAAGCCTGCCCATGTGAAAAGACATGGGCTGGAGTCCTCGTTTGGCAGCACCAAAGCCCTTGAGCTGACAAGAGGGTTAAACAGCTGTTCTCACATGCTTAAGCTGATGTACCTCAAAGACATTAGAAAGTGTGCATATCACTCTGCAGTGGCCAGAAGAGGTGGGAAACCAGGAGAGTCTTGGGTAGTCTTCAGCTCTATAAAGTGGAAAAAATCCACACAAGCTGTAAAGGATTCATACTGCTGCGTCTTAACGGCATTCATTTTGGCAATCTTCAAGGACCATGAAGAACACTGAAATCGTCATTTGTCAACTTGATTCATCTTTTATTTTTTTCTTCAAGAATGTATCCTAGGGGGCTTTGCTGAAGAAAAGTCAAGCATTAAGTCATAATTTTAAAATCTCTTTTATAGTAAAAGACTATAGTAGAGCTGTTTGTACAATGTAGACTCACTAAAAGCAGCTTGCATTAGTATTTCTAGATAGAAAAAAGAATTTCAAAAACAAACAAATCATTTAATGTGCACATACAACTACTATGCATAGCTCACACACACACGTATACAGCATTTCACATGAAGATTTTTATCCCTAAAATTTAGCAGATTTTATGCTTAAAATCTAACTGATTTTCTGGCCCAAGGTACTTTCTCACTCAAGTATGTTTTATACTCACCAAAAAGAACTATTAGAGCAGAAAACATCCCTGCCTAACTTAAAACTCCAAAGAGGAAAATGTTAATGTTTCTGGGCTTCAAGGGCTGGGCATCTGGGGCAGTGGGGGGAGGGGGTGTGGCCAAGGTGCTGCCCGGGCAGAGACGTGGGATCTCAAGGGCCAGAGAGAGAGATCCTGGTCTATCCCTTACCACGCAGCCTCCCCCATGGGTGCCACCAGGTTTGATCTTTTCAGCCTCAGTGTCTTCTTCTTTTCATACTCACCTTGATGGCCTCTGTTGGTTTCCCAGGTCTCCTCCGAGGGCCAGTTGTAGCTCCCTCAGGAGAGCAGCCTTTCCATTGATGTCTCTCTTGCTGAGCCCTCAGCACAGTCAAATTTCTGCGCACATCTTGCTGGCATTATTTCCTTGTTGCTTCCACTGGACTGGGAGTGGATCCCACCCCTTCTCCTTCCTCAGTCCCTCTCCTCGCTTTTACTATAGTTTCCTGGAGAAAGAGTGGTGGGGCTTTGTAGGTTCTTGATTAAGGTTTGTTTTACTGAATTACATTTTAAAACATGAAGCCAGCACCAGAGTTGTAAAATGCTAGCGATAGGTCATAATCAGAACTCTTGCGTGGTGGCGCACACCTGTAATCCCAGCACTCGGGAGGCTGAGGCAGGAGGATTGTTATGAGTTCGAGACCAGCCTGAGCTACAAAGTGAGCTTAAGGCCAGTCTGAACTGTATAGTGAGACCCTGTCTCAAAAAGACAAAAAAAAAAAAAAAAAAAAAAAAGAACTCTTTAAAAAACAAATGAGCTGAGAGTGGCAGTGCGTGCCTGCTAGGTTGGGGCAGGAGAATTACATAGTAACAACTGACTTAGTGAGACACTTGTCTCAAATAAAAAAAAAGAAAAAGAAGAAGTCTGCAGAACTAGCTTTGTGTGAAGGCTCTGGGTTCAACTCAGAGTGCTGAAAAAACAAAAACAAAAAACCCAGCAGCAGCAACAAAAAATCCAACAACAACAAGAATCAATCCATGAAAAGCAAACAAAATGATTTATAGCCATACCTAACCATAAGTGGGTGGCTAGCCATTGATTTTTAAAATTTTATTTATTTATTTATTTAGCAGTACCGGGGATTGAACTCAGGACCTTGTGCTTGCCAGATAGGCACTTATTCTACTGCGCTATCTTCCCGGCCTTAGCCATTGAGTTTGACAGCCAAATAGAAGATTTATAAGAGAGAGAGAGAAGAAAAATAGAGAACATGAAATAAAGCCTGACTTTTAAAAAGAACTTAGAGAGAAAGCTAAAGTGTGTGTTAGAAGCTCAGACAGAAAAGCTCCTGGGAACAGGCCATCACTTGTAGACGAGCAGACACACAACAGGGGTGGGAGGATCAGCCAGTGGGATGGTGAGCATTGGGTCCAGGCCTGCACTACATACCACGAAGGAGCCGCTGGCACCTCTGCACAGGCCGCGGATGGGGCTGGGTGTCTGAGCCCTGGGCAAATTGGACAGCAGCCTAGATGCAGGTGGCTTGGACTGAGACCCACAGAAACGCTTGGATTTCGTCCTTTTGCATTCAGTAATGGAAATTCATTGGCTAAACTTCCAGGCACCAGGAAGATAAACACTCACAGATAAACAAGCCCAGCTATGTTAAAGGGTTTATAGTGCCATCACTCTGAGAAGAAAAGATCAGTCTTTTTATCTCTGAAAACTAGTGCTAAGCCCAGGGTCTCAGTTCTTTTTGGAATGATGGCAAAAGTGGTGAGCAGACAACTTGGTCTGGGGTGACAGCATGCCTGATGGGGAAGCTCAGGCCATGCCAATCCCAAGCTTCAAGACTGGTGGTCTTAGCATGTGGAAGCAGGGGACCTGCTACCTTCTCCTTTCTCCCAGGAATTATCCCAGTGGATGGTAGACATTACCCTCAATTATCCTACATTTCTGTTACTCTGATTAGAAAAGCAGAGCAGACTGAAAACTAAGACCACTTGAGACCATCAGGACTCCTGTGGGAATTAGAAAGACTGAGAAAAGATGTAGCTGAAGATGGACAGAAAGCCGGAAACTCCTTTTTACTGTGAATCTCAAATTACTGTGTTCTTGGTCTGAGTATTTCCTTAGTTGGTTTGAGCCAATTTAATAAAACACCTTGTTTGGTTGTACTTCCTGTGATTCTGGAAGTGGAGAAGTTGAGACAGTCAGTTGCCTTCCAAGCCCCTCTCTGTAAGGCTTGCCCTTCACACTGGTGCCTTCTCGCTGTGTCTTCACTTGGTGGAAGAGGTGAGTCAGCTCCCTTGGGTCTACTTGTAGGAGGACTAACCCTAGTTTTGAAGGACCCCTCATAATCTGATTACCACCCTAGGCCCCTCTTCTTAATACCATCTTCTTCAGGATTGGATTTTAACACAAACTTTGGGAGGACACAAGCATTAAGACCATTGCAAAGACTCAAAAGAGATGGGAGAAGGTTCCCTGTGAAAACAAGTTCTATGTCTGCTTTACCTGCCTCTCCCCATGGCTTGGAGCAACATTTGGAACAGAAAATTGGCTTGCTAAATTGATCTGAAATGTCAGGCTGCCTTCTTTGGAAATATATCTTCCATTCTTTGTGGTTTTCAAAGTTAGTCATCAGGTTTTCCTTTGTGTTGTGTATAACTGTGAAAATGTTTATGTTTTCTGGCTATTTATAAATTACAGTATAATCCATCCAATGCTATCTGTCTACTGAGCACCGTGCCTGGCATCAGTATTCTCACAGGAAGAAACCCTGTCTTCGTGGGCCCTAGAACTGATGCAACACAAATCTGCAATGTTAGTTGCAAATTTATGGCACAAGCTAAATTTGTCCTGATTGGTACTATTTTTGTCATTCACTATTGTTGACTACTTAGTTGATTTTGTAGGTTTGCTGTTTGTGAACTCTAAATCGCTCCCTACTTCTCTTTTGTAACAATTTTAATCTGTGTCATTTTCAGTGTACATGCGCCATATATCTCCACAGATGCCGCTTGAAGAACATGTAGAAGGGATGGAAAGGACATATATTTATATGTGCAGGCTAACTGAGGCTGCGAGGACTTCCAAGAAATCTTTTAAGGTCTAATCAGACCAAATATACATCTTAATCCAACACAGGTATCTTATACTCACTCTTCTTTTATTTCTGGTTGCAACCCCTTCTGGTACATATGTTTGTTTGTTGGTCTGTCTGTCCGTCTGCCTGTCCCTCTGTGTCTAATACAAAGCTTAGCTCTGAGCCTGGACTTAACAGTTTAGAAGGTTATTTGTTCTTTAATGGAATAGGTGGCTCCACTGAATTAGTGATCCCAGCACAGCACAGCTCATGTGTTCATTTTTCTCAGTTCCCCAGCACGCAGCCTTCAGCAGGACCTTAGGTCCCTGGAAAGCACAGAAAACGTTTTCCACCAGATGTCTGATGGGGAGAAAGTGGGAAAGGAGCTTTTCTTCCCTCTCTTCCTTAGGATCCATTTAAGTCTTATTCTTGTTCTTCTTTTTTTTTCTTTTATTTACTTATTTATTATTTTATTGAAGTACAAATATCAATGAGACAGTTTTAAGACAACTTAACAGGACGGATTCGATAAATTAATACACTGCAAACTGTTTTCATAATGTTTTGGTATCGTACAAGGTGCATACATGATATTATACTTATAGACATTATTATACCAGATGTCTGTTATCAGTAAATTAAGAGAGTGTAGCTGTTTATGTATCTCATTTTTTTATACCTGAATTATGCCAAAGATTCAATAATTAATACTTTCTACCTTGTTATCTTCCTAGTAGTTGTCCATAGTACTAGAAGCTGACATAATGTCCTGTCCAACCACTGTTAGTGCAAATCTTGCCTCTCATAGAATTATGTAGAAGCACAGCGTATCTATCTCAACAGTACTGTCCATACACACACATCATGATTCTTCTTTTCTATACCCCTTCCTTTGTCTAGACCTGTCAAAGATGAGCACTCCATTGTCATTCAACCCATTTAGGTGCCTGAACACTATGACACAATCCAACACAGTCCAGTATTCCACAATAGAGAGTAATCTGAAGAAGTTGTCAACCATAGCCATTTACAGCTCAGCTTATTACTATTGCCCCGCATTGGATACCTCATTTTTATACTTTTCTGCTGGATGGTTAAGACCTTCTTCTTCTTCTTCTTCTTCTTCTTCTTCTTCTTCTTCTTCTTCTTCTTGTTCTTCTTCTTCTTGTTCTTCTTCTTCCTTCTTCTTCTTCCTTCTTCTTCTCCTTCTCCTTCTCCTCCTTCTTACTTCTTTTTCCCCTTCTTTCTCCTCCTGTTTCTTTTTTTTCTTTCTTTATTTTTTTTATTTTATTGAAGTACAAATGTCAATCAGACAGTTTCAAGATGCCTTAACCATACAGATTTGATAAATTAATACATTGCAAACTGTTTTCATAATGTTTTGGTATTGTACAAGGAGCATACATGATATCATATTTACAGATATTATTTTAGCAGATATCCCTTATCAGTGAATTAAGAGTGTAGCTGCTTACTTATCTTTTTGTTTTGTTTTGTTTTGTTTTTTTGTTTTCATAACGTTTTGGTATTGTACAAAGTGCATACATGATATTACATTTACAGATATTATTTTAGCAGATATCTCTTATCAGTGAATTAAGAGTGTAGCTGCTTACTTATCTTATTTTTTTATACCTGAATTTTATCAAAACTTCAATAATTATTTTCCTAGTGGATGACCGTAGTACTAGAAGCCGACATAATATCCTGTCCAACCACCATTAGTGCAGATCTTGCCTCTAATAGAATTATGTAGAAGCACAGCGTTATCTATCCCAACTGTACTGTCTATACACACACATCATGATTTTTTCTTTCTACACCCCTTCCTTTGTCTACACCTGTCTAAAGTGGGCACTCCATTGATCTCCTCCTATTTCTTCTCTTCTTTTTCTTCATTTTCTTGTACATTGACTATAGATAATTTATTTTTTAAAGAAAAGAAAAACAATGTTATAAAATTTCAAAACAATATTGTAGGAGAGTTACTAACCAATGTGCTAACAATGGTTAGTATGTTGCTATTGTTATTTCCAAAGTAGTTGCTCATATTATAAGATATAGGCAAGAAAAAGCCATCAAACAACATAGGCATAGACCTTTGTTTTCAGTGAACTAATAGCAATTAAATTTCTTACCTGGTGTTTCTCCTCGGTGATTCAGCCCTGGCCTGAGCTCTGGGGTGGTGGGGAGAAGGACCCGAGGAATTCCACCAGACCATAGTGGCTGGGGCTGGTGCACACGCTGTGAGGACATTTCTGTGTGACCTTCCACTTCTGTAAGTTCTAATATAAAGAATACACTACTCTTACAGACTTTTTCCAGATCAGAAGAAAGTCCCCTTCTTAAAAGGGATTAGTATCTGTGAACTATTGGATTGATGAATAGCATTGAGACACAAGCCAGGGCTGACAACTTCAGCACCTAAAAATATAAGCAGTCTAGTTAGTGTGAAACTTTAGATGAACATAAAATACTTTTTAGTTATGATCTATGAATAGAAAAGTAAGATAGATTAGACTATACAGTGTAATAAATTTATATTGCATGTTTATATAAATATAAATACTTGAGTATAAATATTCCACAAGGCATTAGAATAAACAGTTTACCTGAAATTTAAACTTAGTTCAAAAGGCAATATCGGGCCTGGAAGATAGCTCAGTGTCTTCAGCACCTGCCTATCAATCATAAGGTCATGAGTTCGATCCCCAGTACTGAAAAAAACAAAATCAGATGGCAATACTGCCCCACCTTGTCTTTTTCCCTCACACCCCTGCCAGCTGCTCTGTGCCTGGGCTGCTCATGGCTCCCAGCTGTCTCTTTCCCTTGGGGGCCTGCCAGGATGGAAACTGCCTAGCCTGGGAAATTAATCCTCTTGCCATCGCTCCCGCAGCCTGTCTGAGGTCCTGAGTGGCTAGCAGGGACACAGTGGGCTGAGCCCCTCTGCTCAAGGAGGGACCAATCATTGCAGTCAAAGGCTGCCCAGAGGGCCGGGTTGCTGAGCAACAGCCAAATCACCTCTCTCCTCCCTTCCCACTCCTCCCTCTCCTTCTTCCTCCTTCCTTTCTCTTCTTCCCTCCTTTCTTCCCTCTGTTTCTCTCTACTGTTTCTCTCTCTTTTCCTGAAACTGTCTTCTCAATTGTTTTGCAGAATCAACAACTCCAGCTTTATTAAATCAAGTAAAGATGATTGAATCCAGCTATCAATTAATGTGGTATTTTCCCAATTATGAGTAAAAATGCCTAAGAATCTAAAAATAGTGGGATATACAACAATTTATTTACTTAAAAATAGTTGTAGTAGAAATTACACAACAAAAACTTACCACATATTTGGCCAGTGTTAAGCATATTCCAGTATTGTGCAATGGATGTCTAGAACTTATTCTTGTTGAAAAATTGGTGCCCCCCCCCGTAAGCAGTGGTGCTCCATTTCCTGCTCCCCACCCTTTCTGGCAACCACCCTTGATTCACAGTAAGGACTCTTTGTACCTTAGATATGTGCAACCCTACATTATTATAGGTTTCAAAATACTCCTTTAAGGGCTGGCCAAATAGTTCAGCAGATTAAGGGTCTGCAAGCCCGTACAGGGGCTGAGGGTTCAATCCCCAGGGCTGCCAGGCTGGCCCCACCCCAGGGGCATGCTGAGATGGCAATTGAGACTGGATGTGGTGGCACAGGATTGTAATCCCAGTACTACGAGGCTGAAAACAGGTGGATCACTATGAGTCCAATCTAATAATGAGACCCTGAACACCCTGTAGCCACTTCCCTAAAAAATACAATAAATAAACAAATGAATAACAAAAAACCAAAATACTCCTTTAAATTTTTGACTAAACTTGTATTAAATTTATACATTATTTTGAAGAGAATTGACAGTTAATTTTGCTATAAAATTTCTCCAACTAGTTGAGTCTTCTTTTAAAAACTCAGCAGTTTCTTCAAATCAGTACTGCAGATTTCTTGTCAAATATCCATAGGCATTTTATATTTTTGTTTGCTCTTTTGCTATATTTTAAATGACTTTTTTGACAAAGAACATGAGAAAAAGAACACAATTTGGAATTCTGCTGTCTATGATAACTCCATTATTATTTTACTTGAGTTTTCTGTGCTAAGCACGCAGTGCTCATGTCCTATAGCACGTCCAGGTGTGAGCTCAGCAGGGGTATGAGCTAATCAACTTCCAAAAGCCCTGACTCTGAACGCATAAGACATTTTGGGGAAATTTTAGATCTAAACCAAATAGCTTCAGAAATGATGTTGTTATTACTAAATAATGCAGGATCTTTGCAACTGTTAAAAAATTCAGATTATTTCTAGGTAGCCAGCTTGGAATACAACTTGTGAGGAAAGTGGTCAAGCACATTTTTCTGGGAACCCAGAGGTAAGTCTTTGCAAATGCACCTTTAGCTCTCCTTGCTCAATCCTATTTGCAAATTTCTTACAAGATGTGGAAAACATGGACTTATTCAAATAGCAAACCAAGAAATGAAAAACCAGGGAACAGTCTCAAGAAATTAATCTTACAATTTTTGAGGAGGTCAGAACATCAAAGGAGGCTGCAGCTGGCATGGAGACAGTGTCACATAATGTTAATTACAAAGACAACATGACATGTCCCATGCCCATACTCTAGCCCCTTTGCTGAGAAGGATTTGACTTTGTGCTGGTTTTATTTTTTATTTTATTTTATTTTATTTTTGTCTTTTTGAACAGGGTCTCACTATGCAGTTCAGGCTGGCCTTAAGCTCACTTTGTAGCTCAGGCTGGTCTCGAACTCACAACGCTCTTCCTGCGTCAGCCTCCCCAGTGCTGGGATTACAGGCATGCGCCACCACGCCCGGCTTTGTGCTGGTTTTAAACACCAAAGGTGTAACACTTTGAGCTCGGTGTTAATGTCTGTGATTTCTTTGGTTTTCTATTTTTGTCTGCTGTTCATGAACTAGTAAAATCCCAAAAGCTACCCACTGATTTGAAATGCTTACAGTTTGCAACTCTCTTTATAGAAAACAAACAAACATTAAATGAATTCCACCAGTAACTTTCTAACTGCTTCAAGTCTTCTTTCCTGATTTAGAGTAAAAGACACAATGATGTTTTATGAATGAAAGAGAATGACAAATGCATTTTTATGTTATATAGTAAACATCTTTCAAAATTGTTTCCTAAGTTTCCATTTCTAACCACAGGGTCTTAAAATTTTAATTTCTTTTCTGGATTTCAAATTCACTAGAAATATTCAAAAATTATTTATAGTTTAATAAGAAATTTTGTTGCAAAAATTGGGGAGGAGGGCAGGCCGGATAGCTCAGAGCACTAAAGCACCTGCTTAGGCAGGCTCAGGGAGCTAGGTTTGGTTCCCAGGATGCTGTGCTATGCCATGCTGGCCCAGGCCGGGGCATGCTGAGACTTGACTCAGACTGGGTGTGATGGCATGTGTCTGTAATCCCAGCTCTTGGGAGGCTGACAACAGAGGATCACTAGTACTCTGATCTGTGTAGTGAGACCCTGCAGGCCCTGTGCTAAATGCATAAAAAAGGAGATATAAGGCAGACTGGTTTGGGTCATTCTCTTAGCAGTTTTACAGATTTGACCTTGACCCATGTCCCTGGACTAAGTTTAGGAGGAGCAGCTGTTTGGGGTAGGAGTGACCCCTCCTTCTGCTCTACTCAGAGCAGAGGTTGGCTGCCCTGGTTGTGTTTCCCCTGCAGCTGTGTCCCCCTTGGAGCAGCCTGACCACCAGACCAGATGAAAACAGAGTGGGAGCGGGGGTAATCAAGAAGGAGGAGAGGGGAGCTGGGGAGATAGCTCAGTAGAATAAGTGCAAGGACCTGAGTTCAATCCCCTGTTCTACCATAAAAAAAAGATGCTCTTCTGAGCATAATCAATTCTTAAGAAAAAGAAGGAGGAGGAAAGGGCTTCCTTCTTTTCCTTTTGCACTTATAACAAAAAGAAGAAAGACTAGGCTAAAAGCTGGGTTTGAAAATGTTTTGTTGTGGCACAATGAAGGTACAAAAACAGAAAGTTTACCTTCAAAGAAAAACGTTTAAGAAAGAAAAAAGGAAGGAAGGAAGGAAGGAAGGAAGGAAGGAAGGAAGGAAGGAAGGAAGGAAGGAAACAGAGAAATGGCTGAGAATCACTTATGAAAACAATTTTGGAACTATAGTACAACACGCACATGGTTTGCAGTGAAGGGCATCATTGTTACCTTAGGTTGTGCTTTTATGTGCAAATCTTTGAAAAGAGGAACTCTACAAATCCCAAATCACTGATGAGCTTTAAAACAGTGATTCAAATTACAGCAATAAGTACACAACCAACCAACAATGTCTGGAAGGTCTTAAGAAGCCCCGCAAAGCACTTCGCATGGTATTGCAGGATTACTTACTGATGGCTCCCTGGAACCCAAGGCACTCACCTGCTGACTGGGCTTCAGTGCTTTGCTCTGTCCTAAAGCTGGCAGGGGCGTGCCTAGGCAAGACCTTCGCTGCTTACAAACTGAGCATGCTACTGCCATGGTGGCTTAAAATTTGGTATTTTGGGCCAAGGAGATGGCTCAGTGGAATAAGTGCTTCCCTGCCAAGTGCAAGGTCCTGACTTCAATCCCTGGTTCTGCCAAAAACATGTTATTCTTCCTCTCATTGCTTTTTTCTTTTTTAAAAATTGTTATTTGCGGTACTCCCTTGATCCTTTCTTTTTCTGAGTTAAGTTTATCTTTTTGCTGTAAGACACTAGACTGTGAGACATCACTCTTCTCCAGACTTCTTCATAAAAGCTCCAGATTCAGGCATGCATCTGTTGGTGAATTTTTAAAGCTGTGCAGGGCTGCTGAGATACCAGCTCTCCAGCTGTCAAAAGGCATTCATCACTCATTTCCTTCAACATTCTGAATATCTGCTAGATGTGGGGCATTTTGCAATGCCAAAAGACAAGGCACATAACACACTGTTCTTGCTGTCCTGGGTTCTGGCATGGTGGAGAAATGCCCATAGAGATGCCATCAATGTCCTGCGGTGTTGTGGGCCTCATGCACCAAGATCGGGACAAAAAGCTGTTCTACTTGGTATGAGAATTGCAGGAAACCAAGGCAAACAGAGGCTAGCTCATCATGTTTGTGGAAGTATGCAGCTCATCATCATAGCAAACAGTATGAGGATTACTATACTCTCAGTTTTGGGACTCTCAGTTCCTCGGCCTACTCTTGGGTAGTTACTGTTCTTTTCTCTAGGTCCTTGAGGAGACTGAGGTCTGCAGAGAGAAAGCAGTCACACAATGAAAATGACAAGGTCAGAGTGTATCTCAATCAGGAGAACCCAGAGGACTCTTTAACCATGAGCCACACTGCTGCTTCATTTTTATGGACTTCGGCACCAGAAGCCCTGGGTATTGGCCTACTCCTCAGGGTGACAGTGGCACCTGAAGGTGTGGATGGTGCAGGGAGGGGTGTGGCTGGGCAGGCAACAGGACAGGCCTGCAGGTCCTCAGGCCAGTAGAACTCACAGGAGAGGGCTTACTCAAAACTAAAACTAAAAATGTGGTGTTGAGTTGTCCCTCATTTAGGCTTATTTTCGTTCAGCTATTTCTTTTCTCACTTCATTCAAACTGACTACAAAAGACATTGGTGATTTAAAAGAAACTGCTTTAATGCTCAAGAAAGACAGGCAATTGACTTTTATTCTTGAGGGATTTAAAATAAACAGGCAGCAAACTTTCAGCAATTGTTTCAATTTAGTCTAAAGGGATTTTTCTAATCTAAAGGGCTCCTCTGTTTTATTTCAGGGTCAGAACAAATTCCTACTTAGTATCCAGGAAGGTTTTCTGGGAGAGAATTTTAAAAAGAGATATGCAAATGTACTAGGGAGATTAATAGGAAGACATAACCAGGAGACACACAAAACGAAATACTATGACAGATAATATATTTTAGTGTGATTTTCAACAACATTATATGAATGTTCTTAATTAATATTAAAGCAACAATTAATGAGAAGTAGCCTTGTGGGCTTGATAAATGGACTAGTCCTTTTTTGCAAGGACACTTTTCTTTCTTCTCTGATTCTAAATGTACCATAACTGACTGTAGAAGATTTGTAATGAAATTCAATCAGCATGCAAGGAAGCAGAAATCATCACTATGCCACGGTGTCCTCCTGGCTCTCCAGCCACATCTACTGTAAACCTAGAAGAGGTATGACTAAGCCCATGATCCCATATTCTCCTCTCTCTCTCTCTCTCTCTCTCTCTCTCTCTCTCTCTCTCTCTCTCTCTCTCTCTCTCTCATTAGCATTATCTGGCATAATGGATAATAAATGCTTAGTGTTTTTATGACTAGAATTATTCTATACATTAATGTTTTGCAAATTGACATGATCGATTATATTGGTTTTGCATCTCTTGGGAACCACTGAAGTTAGAAATTTATCATATGTGGGAAAGCAAGACAAAGCCACAGTGCTGAAAGCAGTCAAGCTACCTTAGTCTTGAAAAAAAAAAAGACAAAACCTGTCTATCAAATGTCAGCTATTAGTCACAAGACAACCCTGTGTACTAACTTTGCAAAGGTATAAATCAACATCCTACTGTTGCTTTTTGGATCTTTAGCCAATCTGCTGACCTCAGCTATTATCTGTTGTCTTCTTTTTCTAAATCTTCTCACCATTTTCTCCTGGGGATCACTGAGAGACCAATAAACCTATATGTGTAGCCAGTGGAACTGATGCTATTAAAGAAGAAATAAAGTAAACTAATCATATCAGTTATATTAGTGACAGGACTTTGCATCCAACTGAAACCAACTTTGATACAGAGAGGGACTGGCTGCTTGGACTGCTTTGGAGGCAGAGAAAGCCTCACTGTGTGGCATGGCTGACCCCAGGGCTCTGGCAAGGCTGTCACCCATCCTTTCCCCACTTTCTCTCTCTGCTCAGTTACACTTCTTTCACAACCTTGTTTTTGTATTTTGAGTTTATTCCTTTCTATCTCCCATAACTGTTCTCTACGTTAGTGAAAAGTCTTGGTTGACATTTTTGCCACTCACAATTCTAAAAAGGAAATGTTGGCTTTTTTTTTCTTCCCAGTCTAGGAAGTAAGTAGCCCAGAGAACTCTAATTGGACCGCCCTGAACCTACCCTGAACTTTGTCTCTTGGAAGGGTTCTGGTATTAGGCTGGAGACTTCTCCTTCGTCAGGTGTGGGGGTAGGAGCTGTCAGTGGACTTGAAGAGAGCGTGCTTATTTTACTACAAAAGAGCTTCCTAATGGAGCCAAAATATAAAGGGGGAATTGGTAATTGTGCCGGCTAAACAAAAGCTGTAGCAGCCAAGTCATCCCTCTCGGTTAAAAAAAAAAATTGATTCCATTTAAAATAAAGGGACTGGGGAGATGGCTCAGTAGAATAAGTGCTTGTTTGGCAAGCACAAGGGCCTGAGTTCATCCCCTGATTCCACCAAAAAAAAAAAAAAAAAAAAAAAAAAAATCAAGTCTCAGCTTTGCTGGATAGCTCAGGTGTTTAAAGCACCATTCGAGTAAATGCAGGCAGGCACATAGGACAGCAATTTGACTCCCCGCTCCAGAAGCTGTACCAGACCTGCCCTTAAGGCAGCCTGAAATAGCCAACAAACAAACAAACACTCTTCAAATTAAAAAAATACCATACCTGAGCACCTGTAGACCCTCCCCTAAAAAATACAACAAAACAAGCTGGGCATGGTGGCGCATGCCTGTAATCCCAGCACTCGGGAGGCTGAGGCAGGAGGATTGTTATGAGTTTGAGAATAGCCTGAGCTACAAAGTGAGCTTAAGGCCAGCCTGAACTGCATAGTGAGACCCTATCTCAAAAAGACAAAAAAAAAAAAAAAAAAAAAAAAAAAAAAAAAAAAAAAAAAAAAAAAAAAAAATGCTGGGAAGATAGCTCAGTAGAATAAGTGCCTGCCTGTCAAGCACAAGGTCCTAAATTCAATCTCCAGTACCGAAAAAAAAAAAAAAAATTAAGTCTCAAGGGATAGCAAGATAGCTCATAGGACCAAATGCCTGCTTTGGCAAGCACAGGGGCCAGGATTGGATCCCTGGTCCCACATGCTGTGCCAGCCCCAACCCTGGGGTGCACTGAGCCCAAGACAGAATCCATGCATGGTATCACATACCTGTAATCCAAGCTCTGAGGAGGCTGAAAACAGGAGGATCACTGTAAATCTGAGCTGCACAGTGAAACCCTGTACCCAGTACATAAAAAAGAAAAATAAATAAATAAAATCAAGTTTCTGATTGACGTGTTTTAAAATAGAAGTTATTGGGCTGGCAAGATAGCTCAGTGGTCTAAAGAGCCTGCTTAGGCAAGCTCTCAGGGACCTCGGTTCGATCCCCAGCACCACATGCCATGCCAGCCCCTCCCCCCAGGGTGGGCTGAGCTGACCGCCCCCTGCAAAAAAAGAATCTGTGATGTGTAGCGAGACACTGTAATAAATAAATAAATTAAAAAAAAGAAGTTATTTATAAAGTGTGGAAGGACATTAAATGTTTTTTCCTTGCAGTACACATGACCTCTTCTAAGCTATGGCACATGTTTCCTAAAACCATGAGTACTTTCAGCTAAAATGATGGATCATTGAGTTACACAACACACTTGGATTTATATATATTTGTTTGATCATACATTCTAAGTGGTCCTATTTTTAAAGATAGCCCTTGTGAAATCCGAACAAGTATTCCTCCTCTCATTCTTTCACTAAGTGTTCCGTCTCTTCTACGAGCCATGCTTGTAGCCACCCACCCCTGCAGGTCTGGAAGTGATGGGGCAGCCCTGCAACTGCTTAGCCCTGTAATCCTGCTTTCTCGGGGACCATGGGCAACTTGGGCAACTTACTCAAATCCTACCTTAAAATAAAATAAAAAGGATGGAATGATACCATTGCCTGTGAATTAGCTTAGTGGTACAGCTTCTGCCAAAATTCACAAGGCCTTCTTGATTCTAATCTTAGGACCATAGGAAGAAAGAAAGCTTTCTTCATTGTTTTTCAAAACAATAGTCACTATTAGGGGTCCATTGTACTTAGGAGATTGGTGAAAGGCATTGTTCTGTACGATCCTGCCAGGAGAGCTGAAAAAGTACACTATTTTGGGCTGGGGAGATAGTATAAGCACCTGCCTGGCAAGTGCAAGGTCTTGCGTTTGATCCCCAGTACCCCCAACACACACCATTTTGGTGGGTTTTAAACTCATATATGAACGATTGAGAAAGCAGTAACAGTGAAGGAAATGGTTGTTTTGGAAATATTAACCAACTGCTATGTGCAGTGTTCAGTTGATTGATTTTATTTTTTCAATAATACTTTTACATCAGCGTGGCCAAATATATGATTTTTTGAGTTCTCACTGTGTGTGACTACATCAATCCAGTATCTCTGAAGTTCTTTCTAGTAATCAGACCCAGACCCAGACATACAAGCACATCTGGCCTGAAAGTTACTAGGATCTTACTTGTTTATAAGAAGCCACTTAAGAGGCAAGGGGAAAAGCCTGACTTGTCCTATAACCACACAGTTGTGGTTTTCTTTTTTCTTTTATTTATTTATTTATTGGATGTTTTCAAATAAATTATAAGGGGGCGGAGAGATAGCTCAGTAGAATAAGTGTTTCCCTGGCAAGCGGAAGGGTCTGAGTTAAATTCCCGGTTCCGCCAAAATAAATAAATAAATAAATAAATAAATAAATAAATAAATAAATTATAGGTATTCCTGGACTTACGATCAAGTTAGGTCTCAATAAATCAATTGTAAATTGACAGCACTTCACAGAAAAGTGCATTTAGTACACATGGCCTGCTGAACATTGTAGCTTAGCTAGCCTGCCTCCAACGTGCTCTGAACATTTCCTCATATTGGCCTGCAGTTGGCCAAAATCATGTAACACAAGGCCTATTTTAAAGTAAGTTATTTGCCGGGCGTGGTGGTGCATGCCTGTAATCCCAGCATTCGGGAGGCTGAGGCAGGAGGATTGTTGCGAGTTCGAGACCAGCCTGAGCACAAAGTGAGCTCGAGGCCAGCCTGAACTGCATAGTGAGACCCTGTCTCAAAAAAACAAACAAACAAAAAAAAAAAGTAAGTTATTTGAAGCTCCAGTTGCACAATCGGTTAGCACATGGTACTTATGTGAAATACATTATTCAGGACCAGCCAGATAGCTCAGTGGATTAAAGCCCCTGCTTCGGCAAACACAGGAACCGGGCTTCGGGGTTTGATCCCCAGCATGCTCTGCCAGCCCCGTCCTCAGGGCGCACAGAGCTGGCTGTTAAGACTGGGCATGGTGGTGAGCTCCTGCAGTCCCAGCACTTGGGAGGCTGAAAATAAGGAAGATCACTATGAGTCTGATCTGTGAGGTGAAACCCTGTAGACCCTGTAGTAAATACACGAAAAATAGATAAAAGATATTATCCAGTATCTCATGTCATTTACTGAATATTGTATTGAAAGTGGCAAGCAGAATGGATGTATATGTTCCATACTATCATAAAGTAGGAAAATCGTAAGTTGAATGATCATAAATTGGAAACTGCCTATATTTCATGTCTTATAGCCAGGACCGGGACTAATAATCTCTTATTGCACAATTGGCTGTATTGAGTTCCTCTTCATGGCCTCTATTTTTTTTTTTCTGAAAATCTTCTTCCCTATAGAAAATATTTTTCTCTATATCCTTCCCCCTGTCACCTAAAAAATGTGTCTCATTGCAGAGTCCTACGAGTAGAAGACCCGATCTGCATGTTACATAATGGGGCGTGAGACCCAGGTGCATCAGAGCGGGCGCATGCTCAGTACAGAGAGGCTCCAGCACCGCCTCCTCCAGCTGTGCGGTCGCCTCCGCTCTGGGGCGTCTTGACCTGAGAGGGTGCTTTCGGGAGGGCTGGTGCTCCATAGCTTCGCTCACCCATGAGTATGCTTTTGCTTTCTTGCACTGTGTCCCTTGCTTTTCTCTCTGCAGCCCAACCTGGAAAATGCATTGCCGAGTTCCGCCAGTGAGCCTAATCATTTTCTTACCATAACAAGCTGAACTTGTCTCGGAATGTTTCAGGAACAGATAATAACCTGACAGTCTTGTAATTTCTTAGTCTGTAAAGAGAGTAGTTCCACTGCCTTCTCTGTAGGTTTTCACTGTTATTAGTGTAGTGGAGGGAATAGCAAATGGTTTCTTTCTCATTGCATTAAATCTTGTTTCTGTCTTTTCCAAGATAAAGTTCCTTGAGCTACAGTTTTACACCAAGAAGATTCCATTTCTGAAGCACACCTTTCCTTAGGATGTAACCCTCAGTTGGTTCATTTGTTGCAAGGTAGCCTGCAGGTGGGCCATGCAGAGAGATGGCTTGTCGTCAATAGAACCATGTAGATTGAAACTCATGGTCACTGATGCGCAGACAGTTTAGTAGCAACTTATTATCCTGTTCTTCTTGGAAAAAGGGAGGTAGAATGGCAGCTTTTCCTATGTATGAAATCAAGCTTGGCAGGGATTAAAGAATACTGATTTGGAAATCCCCACTGTGTAGTTCTGAAGTGGAGGATAAAGTACTCTTGGTTCTCTGTCCTGCTACCCAGGCTTGATATGTTTATTAATCTGCTAAAGCTGAAGTTGCTGCTTCTTCCTTCAGATCTGTCTCTTCTTACAGTGTGAGCAAGTTGTAGCTTGTATTAGTCCATTTGCTCTGCTTAAACAAACTGTCATCATTATGAAAAACAGAAATGTATGCCCATAGTTGTGAACAAGGCTGGAAGTCCATGGTCACAGAACTGGCGGAGCCCACTTCTCTAAAGAGCACTTTGTCCCTCCATTGTTACGTAGTAAAGTGGATTTTCCCAGGCCTGTTTTATAAGGGTACCGGTCCCATTCGTGAGTGATGCTCCCTCATGACCATTCTCAGGGCTCAATCTCCTAATGCCGTCATCCTAGGGATTAGGCTTCAGAATATGAATTTTAGCATGAATGCAGCCATAAAACCTTAGTGAAATGGTTAGCTATCTGTTAGTTAGATATGAACAGAGGCCCTGTATTACATATGCTATACAAAACATTGACTACTGACAGGAATAACTGACCAAATATTAGAAGAGAAAGGTAGTTTTATTACCTAGAGAAAATACAAGGGGTGGTCAGAATATACAGTGAATATTTACATTTTTAAAAAAATGATCACAGTAAAAGACACATTGTTGTTAATTTGCTCAGGGTACTTACTCCTCTTGCTTTAAACATAACTGTCCGATCGCTTTTGCCAGTTTCTGAAGCAGTTCTGGAACTTGTCTTTTGTAAATGTCTTCACAGCCAAGTAGAGTTAAAAAGTACAGCGAATGCTGCTGCTGCTTGCCATCTAATGGAAAGGCCAATGTGTAAAACCACTTCGATCCAGCCTCCAGATCCAGCAGACCTGGCCCTGAGTAACTTCTGGCTCTTCTCCAATGTTAAACTAGTCGGGAAAGGTAAACATTGGGAATTAATCTAGGACAGCAAGCAATGATGATAGTAAAATTAAAAATACAAGAGGCCTTCCACAACTGCCTTAGAAAGTGGTAAGACTAAGTGTGACTGAATAGAGAGAGAGTATTTTGAGGAGGACTATTGTGTCTTTTATTGTAATAATTTTAAAAACTGTAAACACTCAACAGTATTTTTCAATCATACCTTGCACTTTCTGGATTCTTTTTCTTTTCTTTAAATGTATTTGGTATAGGGTCTCACCATACAGCTCAGACTTGCAGTAATCCTCTTGTTTTCAACCTCTGCAGTGCTGGGATTACAGGTGTGCACCACCATGTGGGTCTTGGTGGACAGCTTAGCATGCCCCAGGGACAGGGCCTGTTTGTAGTAACACAGGAGAGGTGCATATCCAACTCTCCCTTTCCTCCTCCATCAGTTGTCTGTGACTGTGTCTAGCCTTACCAGATGAATTCTCCAATAAAACTATCTAATATATAATCCCTGTCTCTGAGGGACAGGATTCAGCAAGACTCAGCTGGGTAGATCTGTTGAGGGCCTACAAAATGGCTATCATCTGACCACAGCTGAGCTGGGATGGTGGAGGCTGGGGCAGGGGCTGCACGGCACCCTCTCCATGTGCCTCTGTTGCTCTTGCTTCTTGCAGCCTTTGGGCCTTATGGGTGCGGTCACTCTGCATGGGCTGGTTTGGGTACCTCACAGCATGGTGGCCACATGGTTATCAGACTTATGGGCACAGAGACTTAGATGTCTTGGTAGGAGTTCTGGGCAATGGGTGAAAGCCAATTGTCGTCTGTAACACAGCCGCAGGGTCCCTCAGACACAATTCTGCAAATCCCTGTTGCTCAATGGCCACCACAGCAGTACCAGGCACCAGGACCAGGATGCAGACTTTTACCTTTCAGTGATGAGTGCCAAAGAATTTGAAGACATATTATGAAAGTATCTCACATCTCTAAGATGATGGTAATATACTGTTTAAATATGAATCTAAATTGTTTTAGTAAAGCTGCTAGATCAATTGAGTTTAAGACTTAGAAAAACATAGACACATTGTAAAGTTCTACATGGGTATACTCAGGGACACAGTACTCATACTGTGGGTCCTCTGTGCATATCACATACACCCATCTATGCTAGGGACACTTAGTAAAGAGTAACAGAATGAGGTAATAAAAATATAATAGATTAGTTCACATATTCTCATCAATCAAAAGAGATTTTAAGCTAAATGGATGAGAAGCGAACAGAGTGAATTAAACTCACCATTAAAGATGAAGGAATGTATTTTAATAATCTAATGTAGCAGTTGTTTCACTTAGTTTTATTTGTTATTTTAGTTAAAAAGGAAGTAATGATTTGATGATTGAAGGCAGAGGTGGCACGTACTCTCTGAAGAGCTTTAGGAGACTTGAGGCAGGTATTTGAACTATGCAGGTAGCAGTGCCCCAGACCCTCCCCTGCTGATGCTGGGAACACTGGGATAACCTCAGACAGCTGGCATTCTTGCCATAGGCTTATGATAATTTACTTAAGCTAAGGCTAGAAGGGATTTGAGGGGAGTATTTTGATCAGACTCCTCTTTTGGACTTGAATATCTTGAGTTCTTTTGCACACCAAAGTCTAGTGTTGTCCAAGGATCATGGATCTATGCCACTAGGGCTGGTGACCACCTTTCTGTCCCCCTCTGACTACCCATACTGACCCAGGGTGGGGATTTCTTCTTATCTGTTGTTCGAGGCTAGAAGATTGTAATGCCAGCATTGAACATACAAAAATTTTTGACATCAGAGATGTTCCCTGGGCCTTTGTAGCTTTTAGGAAATTACTTTCCTCAGGTAGGAACAAGGACAATGGATTCCAGATAGGGAAAGATGACAGACAGAAGCGCCAGCTGGGTGCTGCTGCCACTGTCTAGGCAGGAAGGCTGCAGACAAGATTAAGGCAGTGGTCATGCAGGTGAACAGCAGAGCACGCACATGAGAGGTTTGTAGAACCAGTTTTAGAGTTGTGTAACTTGCTTCAGGTCAAGGGACAGTATCAGGCAGGAGCACACTGTCCTGGAGTGTTTCTCTCTGGGTCCATGAGCATTTGATTAATTGAAACAAAAACATCAGGCAGAAGAGAAGGGAAGGATGAGACAAAAGTCAGGGGAAAGTTGTCTCTGGCTATTAGGCAGGGAAATGTGATCGTCAAATCTATTACTGGCAGAGAAGAAAGATGGTTTAGAAAGGTGTTTTATTAACTTAATTCAAAGAACCTCCTTTTCTGTGGACCCAGACAAATTTCTCCCTAAGCTCTTTTTGTTGTTAGTACAGATAATTTTTGTTATAATAAAGAGCTGAATCAAGTGCACGGCTAGTGAGAGAAAAGGCAGAAAGGAGGATCGCTAGGATTTCAGTTTGCATTCTGGACCACACTTCTTCTCACCAGGGAGATGCTAGTGACTATGGTGCAGTGGTCTTGGAACCAACATGAACTTCTCAGCTGGGGATTTCCTCAGGGCAGCTCTAACTAGCGCTCTTCCCCTAAAGTCCCAGGAAACATCGGTGGATGCAAAAAGGAATCTTAGTCACCAAGGTGACTGGGAGGTGGGTGATGCTGGCATTTTGGGGGTAGAGGTCAGGGGTGCTAATGGCTGAAGTACCTGGATGCAGTCTCTCACAAAATGCCAGTAGCACTGCATGGAGCCACATGAGGCAAGACTTGCACATTCTAGAAGAGAATGCTGTACTTTAGCTTATGGGGATATTGGAGTTCTTTTTTCAGTAGTAAATGCAGGATATGAAAATCCAGGCATCACTTAGCACAATTGTTCTTGCTTGAGATCCCTTTGGGAGGGAAATGCGGAGCTCAGTCCAAAAAGAGCTGCAGGGGGCGACAAAAACTGAGGCTAAGTGCTGATACAGGTCCCAGACAGGAGGCTGCAGAGCCTGGGAGCTGAGCCAGCAGGCCTGGCCCTGAAGGCTTTTGAAGTTGCCTGGTGTTGCAGAAGCAATAGCTCAAGACCTCAGTGTGTATATGCACGAATGTGCTTGTGTGCATGTGTGTTTGTGTGTGGACAGGCACGTGAGACTGGCTGGATAGGACAGGCTTTCAAGTGCTGCACACCAGCCTCCAAGAAGCAGCTTTCCCAATTTTATTAAAAAAAAGCAAGGAAAATTCATGCCTCAGGTCCTTCCTTGGGTCAGAGACACCAGCATCAGCGGGTATTTTCTATTACATGTGGCAATGTTCAGACTTGTTTGTGTCTTTGTGTTGGGGGAAAAGCCTGCCCTGCTGCATTATGGAGTGACAACCTTCCATAGTCAACTCACTATTTTGTGGGAGCTCAAGGCCATCATCTGAGAGCACGTTGTGGGCTGGATGAGCTGCTAAATGACAGGGGCTTCGGTGTCCCTACTAGGAAATGATGCTCGACTCCAAATAATTGATACCAAAAGATGGACTCAGCATGCACACAGCATGTCATTAGTGCAAGACGACACAAGGCTGAGACCTTGTCCAGCTGCTGTGGACAGTCAGCATGAGACAGAGCCATGTGGGGTGAGCATCTTCTCGGGATGACTTTCTTTGCCCTAGAGGCCTGAGCACCATCTATCTTTTTCATAATGAAAAGCAGTGATGTCCTGGATGGGAGCAATAAGTCCTGCCAATCTCCAAGTTTGGGTTTCTTCCATTGCACTGTGGCAGAATTCTTTCAGTCAGAGGAGGCATCTACAAATACCAGAGAAACATCACTCCAGCTGGACACAGTGGCCCATGACATACACTCCAGAGGATCTCTTAACCTATAGGGAATACAGACAGGAGAGTAAACTATTCCAAAGGAGCTAAACATGTGGACATTGCCAAACAAATGTAAAAATGGTAGAGGAACATCATGAAGCCTGCACAGGAGAGGAGAAGAGCTGGCAGCAGTGACGTCTTCCCCGAGGGCAGACCCTGGAGTGGGTACTTGAAGGAGTATCAGTTGGCCATGTGGACAAGGGAGTGTGGAAGTCCAGGAAGCAGACACAGCATAGACAAAGGCAGACAATATGGACTCACACACGTCTGAATGTTTCATATATATGTGTACTGTATGATCTACTAATTCAACCACTATGTTGCATTAGCTTTTGTAAATAATCCAGAGATGATCTACAGTATATGGCAGGGTGAATGTAAGTAAAACACAAGTACTTTTAATAGACGGGACTTGAGCACATACAGATTTTGCCGGGTACCCTGGCCAGTCTCCTGTAAATACTCATGGACAATTGTTTTCCTTTATGACTGGGAAGGTGACAGCTGTAGGAGCTGGGCAGTGAAGAGAAGGTCAAGCAGAGGAGACCTTGTGTCACACTAAAGAACAAAGATGTCATCCTGTGAATGAAACAACTTGAAGGGTGATAGGTCACAGAGAAATATAGTAATGGCTGTGTCTGTCAGTGGAAGTTACTTTGTTGGAAGGGGTGGGAAGGAGCAGGATGGAATTTGCAAGGTCAGCTTTAGAAGCCATCGCGATGCAGTCCCGGTGATGACTGTGGGACAAGAAGTTGCCATGTGAAGGACCCCAGGACACTTGTACAATGTGGTCAAGAAGTGGACACAACAAGATCTCACATCTGGCCTGGAAAACAAGGAGAGAAGCAGGAATTATGGCTGCAGAGTTCTGAACCTGGACAGGCAGCCTCAGTTTCACTTGAGAACTGGGAATTGGGATTTCTCGAGACCTAATAAATAGAAACTCTGGTGACTGTGGGACCCAGCAGTCCCTATTTTTAATAAGCCCCCATGTGATCATGACCTGCTCTGTGGCTGAGAGCAACTGCTCTGCACCTGCTACTTCTGGCAGTTGCTCAGTGCAGTACTGATGAAAGAGTGTGCTGGATGTGCATGGGACTTGTGGATCTTTATGTCAAAGGAAATGACATGTGACTTCCCTGTGGAAGAAAAATTCATAGCTTTAAAATCCTGGTTGATAGTCTTGCTGCAACACCCTACTTTTGCAGCATAAGTTGAGATGTATGTCAAGATTGTCCCAAAGTATAGTGATTGGAAGTTCTGGATTCTGTCCTGAAAATCGTAATTATTGATCACATCTCCTTAGTCACTGCTGAACCATCCTGTGATCCCTTAGGAAGTGTGGCACTTTGGAATAGGAAATGGTAAGCAAGGCTCATTCCACATTTCCAAGGAGAAAGTGAGTAAGGTAGATGTCTATTTAGAGTAAGAAACTCGGTCCCCAAATTCATGCTGATTATTGTGGAGGCGGGCTCTTTGGAAGGTAAGATTTAGATGAGTTTGTGGGTAAAAGACAAGAGCTGTTGTACCACTGCACATCTGGGCACTCTCACCTTAGGATGCCCTCCACCATATTATGAGGCGGCAAGAGGGCCCTTACACTGGCACCCTGATCTTGGAATTCCCAGCCTCCCGAGCTGTGAGAGCTTAATTTCTGTTGTGTGTCAGTTACCCTTCTGTAGTACTCTTTTACAGTAACATAAAACAGACAGCATAAAGGAAGCATTTAGTCCATAAAATACACTCAATTGATTTTTCTCTCCTCTAACCCTATTATTAAATCACTGCATTCTCCTTTCCTCCTGTGCTTAATGTCCTAATGTAGGTCTTCTGGGTCCTGAGACGTGCACTCCTTTCAGACTGGATCTCCATCATGCTCCTAACTTTCTAGAATTAATATCTCCTCACCTCCCCCAATGATCACCTTCTTTTTCAAAGGTAGTTTGAGGGTTCAATTATCATCTAATTAAAGAAGCTGATACTCCAGTGAACTTGACAGGTCAGATCTTTCCAAATGGTAATTGCTTTGTTCCTCCCAACCCCCAAAGAATTAGATTAAGCCTCAGGACAATCCACTTAGGTATAAGGAGGCAGTGGGGCAGGTAGGTGTTGCTAAGAGTGCCTCTCATTTACACATCCTTTCCTGCCTCCGCTCCCTCACTCCTGTGATGGATGTGTGGTGGATCCCAAGCAGATGACTCAGGAGCTGTTTGAGTTACAGGGGACTGAAAGATGAATCAGGAGGTCCCGGAATGTGAGCAGCTCAGCCTTAGAAAACAGATGGATCCTCAAGCAGACACAACTCTGAGAAAGTCATAATGGAGAGAGGAGCATCTGGGGTCTCTGAAAGAGGACACCTATGTGAGCAAGACTGGCTAAATGGGCCAGACAGGAAAGACTCTTAGGAGAGGGGAAGAAACCACTGAGTCCTCATGATAAATAGATGAGGAGGCTAGGAGTGGGCCTGCTGGAGAAAGGACCAGCATATTCTGGAGAGGTCTGGACAATCACATCGTTGACTTTACAATTAGAATGTTTTGAGATGAGACTGAGGTTTAGGCAGATGCCTGCTAGTGTTATCCAGTGGATGAGGAGCCCTTAACGTGCCCCTGGACAGGGAAAGATTAATCAAATTTATCTAAATTTTAGGAGAAATTTCTTAAGGGCTATGTGCCAAGCACTGCTTTTAAGAGCATTACATTAAGTGAATTATTTAACTCTTGGCCATGAAGGTCTCCATTACATGGAAATGGGTCTGGGACGGGGAGACAGGGACCGCTGCACATGGGTATGTCCGGCCTGCTCCCAGAGCCGAGCTCTGGCAAGGTGTGGAGCGCAGCAGCTCACACCCCAGACATCTGTGCAGAGTCATTCCAAGACACCCGCTAGATTCTAGAAAACATGGGGGTATATTTTTCTCACATATGCCTTTGATAAAGTTCACTTTATAAATTAGGTACGATAAGACATTGACAGCAGTAATGTATAATAAAACAAAACAATTATAAAACTACGTTGCAATAAAAGTTGTGGGAATGTGGTCCCTCTTACTTCAGAATAATTTAACTGGACTGTAAGTATTAGTAAAGCCACCATGCTTCTTTTTCACATTTTCTTTTTGAAAGGCATGTCAATAACTTTTCCCCTTTCACTTGAAAGAAGCATGTTAAGAAGCCAGAAGGCGCGCTTCTCTTTAGTCCATCCAACCGTCAGCCTCATTGTTGCTCCACGGGGGTACGGGTGATCATTAGGCAAACGGGGTCACTTGATCGACAGCACGACTGCCCTGTGACAGTCACTGCAACATCCCAGCGCGCCAAGGACCAAGGTCCCCGGGGCGTCTGCACCGTGCATGTGCTGGATGAAAGAGTGCCCCATGCCTCAGCAGAGGCGGTGCAGATTTGACTGTGCTACCCAGAACAGCACGCGAATGAAAACCTAAGGACGGTTCATGCCTCGAATTTTCCATCTAATACTTTCAGGGCGTGACTGATGGCGGGCAACAGACGCTTGACCCAGACGGCCCAGAGGAGGCGGAGGGGCCGCCAGCTGGGGCCGAAGGACTGCGCTCCCTCTGGGAGGCCCCAACAGCCGGAAGTCCCAGGTGGGACGGAGTGCAGTTTATGATCCGGGGTCCTCAGTCTAGAAGTCACGTGCATCCCTCGAGCTTGGCCTTTTCACCAGGCGCTGACTGATTTTCCCTAGCTGGACCCATCTTTGTTCCACAGGTTATCGTCCCTAGAAAGGAAAGCAGTCGGCCACGGCGGCCTCTCCTCGTTCTTGGCGCTCTGGCCAGGTGAGAAGCGGCGGGGCTGCTGCTGGAGAGCGGCCGCGCGGCCTCGCCGGTGGTCAGGTGCCCCCGGGGAGGCGATCGTCCTGGGCGGTGCCTCTCCTCCGCGCTGGCTGTCTCGGGGAAGGAAGGCTCGCTTCCCGGCGCCGCCAGCAGGGGGCAGCGAGGAGACACCGGCGGAGCGCGGGGCGGGGGCCCTGCGGCGGTTCGCGACGCCCCTCCCGCGCGGGGCGCCTCGCCGGCTCCCCCGAGCCGCCCGCGGGCTCGCGCCCTTTTCCCGCCCCGCTGCGCCTGAGGTCGCAGATTCTTGGGCTCGGCAACGGCGGGAAGGTGGCCTGAGTTCTCCCGCGTTTGGCGGAGAAAGGAGGCTTTTAACTTTTATCATCATCGTCACCGTCATCGTCGTCGTCTTCCTCCTCCTCATTCTCTTTTTGAGACAGGGATTACAGGCGCGCGGTCGGCGAGGAGGAGGCTTTTGTCGCGCCGTTTCCACCCAGTGGATGACGAGGCAAATTTCTGCAGAGTTGCGGAATCTGAACGAATCCTCCGCTGAGCTGACTCAGGAAACGAGCTGGGCCGTGTCCCCACTTGGGCCGCAGGCCTGCGAGGAAAGCGCGCTGGGGTGAGCGAGAGGACACAGGCAGCTAGCTTCCCGCTGGCAGCGCGGTCCTCTTTCTTCAGTCCCATTAAGTAGTATCTTTGTCCTCCTCTAGGAGCCTTGCTGCCACAAAGCAGAATCTTGGCCGATCCCAGGGAGCCCTGCTTCTGTAGGTCGGAGGTAGTTCTTCTCTCCGGGCCGTTCTCTCCAGTCCAGAGTTTACCCACTCAGGACGAAAGCCCTCCCCGGTCTGCGGTCGCGGACACCATCAAATGCTGGCTGCTGCCGTCTCAGTACACCTTGGGGACGAGGCCGGCATGACAGGCCTAGGGATTAGAACCCCAGGGCCCTGAAGTTGCTTGCAGATGCTTTAGTTTGCAGAACTACTTGGTCGGCCCTCTACATTTTTTTCCTGTTTTCATTGTGTCATCAAATACTCGTCCCTTAACATATATCTAGATGTGGATAGCTAGTAATGAGATGTGAACTGAATACAAGGCTCCTTTGGGAAGCCAAAGGAAAAATACACACTTAGTTATTTTAACTATCACCTTAGTACAGAATAGCAGGATCAGATGAAATTTCTTTCATTTCATTTGATATTCAATTTAATGATTTTTTTGCAATGCTTTGCCAAACCCAGGACCTCATGCACTGCACTGCCAAGGCACTTTCTAGACTTAACTATTTTTTAAGCCTCTGATCCTCCTCTCCCCTCCACAACACAACACAAGCAGTTGTCTTGTCTCTGATGAGCTGCCCCCGGCATGCTGTGGAATGGTTCCAAGAGTACTCTCCCATCACGCTGAGCTCCCTTTGGCCTCCACCCTGCTTTCTAATACATTCCAGAGGTGCAGGATGCTGTGTGGCCTCAGTCTTCTGTTTTAGTCAGAAGCTTCTGTCTGACTCAAGAGCTGCTCCTGGGAACTGCTTTCTTCCACACCCCGGTTTCACTTCGAGTGTGAAGTGTGTATTCTTTTTGCATCTCTCACGACAGCAGTCACTGGCCTCTCATTGGCTAATGCTGAGTCATCATGAGGAGGTCATGGGAAGGAAAAAAATGGCGGCCTCTTGGCCTCACAGGGGTGGCACATGACGGTGTGATCCCCTCTGTGCTTGGGCAGCGTGCAGCTTCACCTTTGCATAGCCTGCACACTGTGCCAGGTGCTGGGCTTGGGGGAAGCCTGGAGCAGCCGCCACCACTCACACTTGTCTCATCACCTTTAAAGCACAAGAATAAAGCTCAGTTGGAAGCCAAGAGGGGGAACAGATTGGAGCTTTTATACCAGGAGGAACTGAGGGATTGCTCCTCAGTGGTCGTGTGCACCTAGTGGCATTTTCACTGAGTGAGCAAATTTATCCTTCAGATGTTTTAGCTTAATTTGTATAGAAAGTGTTCTGTAGTACCCCCTTTTGGGTATGGTGCTTTTCCAACAATGCTACCAAGGATTTTTGAAGTCCTTTTAGGAAACCTGACATGCAGCAGGGAGAAAGAGAATGCTATTGTCAAGTGGGAAAACCTATTCTCCAGAGATTGTAATTTCAACAGCTAGAAAGTGAGCACCGTCCGAAAGGATGATGTCCTGAGGCCCAGAAGGAGAAGAGGAAGAGCTGAACAGCTGAGAGCACCCTGAATTGGGGTTGTCCTGAGGGTCATGCTGGCAGAACTTCAGTGTCATGTACTTTTAGCTGTCATTTGGTGTGTCTGTCTGCACAAACATATGTGTAATAAATATTGTGGTTGTATGTTGCATATTTGTCTCAGTTACTTTTCTCTTGTTGCTGGGAAAAAATACCTGACACCCAGAAGTAAGGAAGGAAAGGTTTATTTAGCTTGCAATTTGTGGTGTAGTATTCACACCCATAATCCCAGCAGTACTCAGACCCATTATCCCAGCCTTGGGATTGTGAATTAATCACAGACTTTAGAACCACCCCTCAATGACTGCATGAGGCTTTGGGGGACAACTACACACAAACCACAACATTCATCTTGGAACAGTGTGAGTGCAGCTCTTACCAACAGCATTCATGGGCATAAAGCACTATGTGAAGAGCACACCTCAAGCACTGTTTTGGGGACATCTGAATGAGGTAGTCTCAGCCCACATTTGCTGTTACTGTCCTGTGACCCGAGTGAACAAACCTTTGCCAGTGTGGAACTGCACTATGGTCTCCATCCTGGAGCATTTTCTCTGCGAGATTGGGTCATTCTTGCAGAGATGACAACACAAAAGGAACAGGTGCTGTGAGTCCATGTTGGAGCTTCTAGCCTGAGAGGATGTAAATCTGGTGGTGTCAATGCAAGCTCTAGCCTAGTTTGGGAGCAACTCGAGCCACAAGCAAAGCCTTCTGATAATCAGACCTCATCCTGAAGCCTCATTCAGTAGAAACAGTGGCCTATAGATTTTTCACTTGTCTTTTGGGAAGTTCTGCTTCTCAGAAGTTAGAGGAAGACAGGATAGCTGTTTCTGCTGTAGAACTGGTTCTGATCAACAAGGGGAATGATAATTAAGGAAACCCAAGGTATGAAAGACGGTGGCTTCTGGGCAGGAAAGCAAGCTCCGAGCACAGTGGCTGGAGTGGTGAACTGGAAATTCAGTTTTCAAATATAGAATACAAATGCAGAAGGAAGGAGAAAAGGCAAGAAGGAGGGAGAAAGGGAAGGACACACGGATGGAATTCCAGTGGGCAGAAGCAGATTTCAAGAGTACAGTTACAGGAAAGCTAACTCCAGTGGGAAGTGGGGTAGGGGTGGCAGCTGTGGTTTGAAACCAGCACCTTCCAGAAGTAGTTCTTTTAGCTGGATACATTCAAAGAAAATGTGGTATCCTGGGACTAGAATTATGAAAAAGGGTGGATTAAATGACCTCTGCAGTTTCTTCTGACCTTCACACTGAGCTAAAATACAGGTTTGCCTCTACTTTCCTTGCTTCTCCCTAGGAGTCCAGTCTTCTCCTCAGGTCTTCCGTAGCATCTGCCCCATCGGCCGGCACCACATGGATCTAGTCTGCTGACTTTTTATGGGAGAGCACAGCTACAGGTCGGGGAGGAGGCGAGGATGTGGCTGCGTTCAGGGTCTGCGATGTTGCACTGCTGGGAACCCCATTCTGAGTAGCTTCAGGCAAGTTTCATAACTTTTAGTTTCCTCATTTGAGGAAAGTGAATAATAATACCTACCTTGCAGACATACTCTGAGACCTAATTAAGTATTTAAAATATTCTTATGATCCCAGATAAAAGGCACTTGATAAAGGCCACAGGATCTTCTTGTTCTCTTTGAAGATATATTTCTGGTAAATGCGTGCTCGGACTGCCTGCTCGTATGAAAGAGAGAGGGAGAGAGACGCAACTGAATGTAGCGTGCAAGCCCGAGACCTCCTTTCAGGTGACACAGCCACCCCTGACCTTCACTCCTCAGGAGGCCCCAGGCCACTTGATATCAACCCAGCAGGACAGAGCGCTGACTGTGCCAAAGGAGCGCAGTAAGAAGGTGAAAGCCATGGTGCTTACTACTCTGTGGGGCTGACCAGGAGTTCGAGTGGCTTTTGGTGGCTTTGCTTTTCCATTTCATACTTTCGTAAGTTTTGCTTCTTGGCCTTGATCTGCCTTTATTCTGTTCAGTCTTAGTCATTTCTTTGGCTTTTGGGGGAAAGCCTGGCTTTGTGTGACTCCGCCCCCGTTTCACCCATGTGTACCCATGTCCTGTCCCATATACCTCTCACCCTGCCCCCACAGCAGTGCTGGAGTCTGCACTGTCTTTCCTGTTGCAGATTTTCAGTTTGGCAGCATCCTCTCCTGAGGCTCTGTGCTTGTACACTGCTGAGCCTGAGGGATCCCTGGGTGGCGAGGGTGTGTGTTCTGCTTGTCTAAATAGCATGAGCCCCATGGAAAGCTAGAACACTACCTCTGTGGCCTTACCACAGTCCCTTTACCCCTTACCCATAGGCCTGGCAAAGCAGTGACTCAGAGTTCCAATTAGGACAGTTCCTGAGCTGACACAGACAGTGAGATGATGAATCCTGTTCCCGGGAGGTTGCTGCACTATCAGGATGAGAGTCTTGGGTGCTGAAATCAAACTTTCCTAACCATGACCAAAAGGCTACCTACAGTAGGAGAGAAGGAGGCCAACCCACAAGGAAGCAGAAGTGGAAAGCAGAGTCTGAGCAAACAGAGTGACAATACGGGCAAGCTAAGGTGGAACGTCAGCTTTGGAAGCCAGTATATTCTCAGATTGTGGTTAATTAAGTTAGACTGCTGTCATTTGCAAGGCAAGGAGCCTGGACAGTGATAATCTCAGCTGCCAGGGGATGAGATAGGTAAATTCAGGTATACCTGTTGGTAATAGGAAGGCAAGAGGAGTGAAGGGCTTCTGAGAGAGGACTTAAGCAGAGTGGGTGACTTAAAAAGCTAGGTCTGGAGGAGAGAAAGCCTGCTCCGAGATTGGACTGGACATGTTCCTGAAAGTTCCATGTGTCGGGGACCTGCCCTCCAGTCAGAATGCTGTAGAAGGTGGAAACCAGTGGAGGTGGTGGGAGCTGGGTTTACTGAGGATGTGTCGATATTACTGCAGTCTTCCCGTTCTGCCATCGAGCTCCCACACGTAGGTATTCTCCAGTGCATGCTTTCATCATGATACACCCAGTACTGTGCCGGCACTGGCCCAAGGCGAATGACCACGTCACTGTGCACTGGCCTTTCTGAAAACAGGAGAAGAAATAGGTTTTTATTCTTTTAAATTGGTTGTCTCAGGTATTTCTTTTCACAGTGATGGAAAGATGTCTAACGCAGTGGGGAAACAAACAAAAACATACTCAGAATGATGAAATCAGTATTGATTGAACATTTACTGGGCCTAGGCCCTGGGATATATTCTTTTCCACATTATTTGCTAGTACTCACAGTAGCCCTGTGAAGTAGATTGTGTCTCAATTTTAGTGATGAAAACATCAAGGCTTAGTGAGATTAAGTTACTCTTTCAAGATCCTTCAACTAGGAAGAAGCAGAGTTTTATTGGTGTATAGATCACTTTATTTCAAAGTTGTTGCTCTTGTTTGTACCCCAAAGTCTTGTGAAAGCAAGAAATTAGCATCTCAGGAGTGTTGTGGTTCCTGTAAGACAGGATGTATGTGCGGTGTGGTGCTAGCAAGCAAGGGGTGAAGGGGAGCCTCAGGATCTGATGTGCCTTTCAAGGGACAGGTGAGAGACAGGTTCATGCAGTGTAGGGCCCTTTAGCCCCCTCCTCAAATCTCCTACAGTGCTTCGCCTGTATAGGTGGCTGAGAGTTGTTACCTGAAAGCTGTCGTTCCTGTTTACATGTTTTCTCTTCCTAGGGATGACCCAGTTGTGTACAGTGCCCTTTGCTCGCCACGTCTTAGATCTGAGATCTGAGCATCCTAGTTTGTGAAGGAGAAGGAAGGAGTTGAAGAGCCTCGGGGGGGCGGGTAACTGTTTCAGACAAGCATCTCAGCTCTGGTTCTGAGGAGCAGAAATGGGTGGAGGATATTTCACCACATTCCCCCTTTGAGTTTCTTGTTTCTGCTTTATCTATTGCTGGTATAGAGTTAAGATGATCTATATATCTTGGTCACCTCTGACTGCTGCAAGAAAATACCACCAACTGTATGTTTTAGACAACAAGCTCTTGTGGGTCACAGTTCTGGAGGGGGTGAAAGCTAAGGCCAAGGTGGCAGCAAATTCGGTGGGTGCGAAGGCTCACTTCCTGCGGGGCAGCTGGCTGGGGTGTCAGGAGTGCGGGCGTGCTCCCATCTCTTGTGCTAGTGGCACTATTCCCATTATGAGAAGCCACCTTCGCCTAACCCTAATTATCTGCTGTCCTAGTCTGTAATGCCAAATGCATACATCTGTGCTACACAATTTGTAATTAATAAATAACAGAAATTTAATGCTTACAGTTCTGAAAGCTTAGAAGTCTAATATCAAAGACAGAGTCAGTCTAATGTCAGTGAACCACCTGGCCAAGCCTGCTCTCCGCACCCATCATGATGCTTCTTGGGGAATCCTCACACTGCAGAAGGAGCAAATGCTCCATCCTGACACGACAGAAGTCAGACAGCGGCCTGGCTGTGTCTGCATCCCCAGGCCTCTCATAAGGCACAGTCTCATCCAGGAGGGCTCAGTCTAATTACCCCCTAAATGTCCCATTTCTTTTCGTTGTTGTACTATGGGTTAAGCTTCGACATAGATTTTGTTGAATACACAAATATTTAAGCTGTATTGTCTTTCAAAGGTCCCACCCCCAGGGCCATCATGTTGGGGACTGGGGGCTTAGCTTCCAGAAGTCACAGACATTTAACCTGTAGCACTATAGGTATCTGAAAAGAAGTGAATATTCATATCAAGAATAAGTAATTCAGATCACCAGGGTATTTTTTTTTCCTCTGGATCGTGGAAGTAACTTGTAAAATGGGCACATTTAAATTTAGTGGTTAAGCCATGCCAAACAAGTTTGTGAAATGGCCAGATTTGCATTTTAGGATTGCCAGTTCCGAAGCTCTAATGTGGACTTCTGATGCCCAATCAAGAAGCTACAATTAAAATTTTGAAATCTCAGTGTTTTCAGGAAAGCAGCCCCAGCCAGCACTGTGCCAAATGGCCGCTTTCCGAGGCTTCTGAGAATGTTTACAAGGTCCCTGAAAGACTAGGCTCTCCCAAATGCTGACTGCGTGCTGGGGTTTCTCTTGGTCAGAAGGTGTGGAGAAAATCAGAAGGACTGTTCTGTTTTGTTTTCGGTGGCTGGCAAGGTAGACAGGAAAATAAAATCCCCTACGACGTGAACAGAAGCAAGTGGGAGAGCGGGCTTGCACCACAGCGGGGGAGCCTGGCAGGACCAGGAAGCAGCCCAGCTCAGAGCTCTGCGGCAGTCCCAGGAAGGTGTCTGGTAGCCTCTGGGCTTGCGCTTGCAGTGCAGCCTGGGGTTGCCTAGAAACTCTGGGTGCTGCCTGCAGTGCAGGGTTCCATCTGTCCCCGCAATGTGGCAGTCCCAAGGCTTCAGCTGCGATTCAGGTAATTTCAAGGATACTGGGGCATCCATTGAGGCCAGCTGGCAGAGTCCTGAAACTGGTTGGGGCATTTTCATGCAAAATTACAGCAATGCAATTACATGAGGCGACGGAGAAAAATAACAATCTTTCCAGTCACTTCAGAAGCCATTTTTAAGCTGAACTATTGTATTTTTGAGAGTAAATATGTTGGGATCTGGAAAAAAAAAAAGCAGAAAGTCATCATGGCCCCACCCCTAGACCTCATACATGCAAACAAGAAAAAAAAAGAAACCAAAGTAGCAATTCCTGCTCAGCATTGTTCCTCCTTTATTGCCTCTGTCTGCAGATCAGTCTCTCTTCTTGGTACTCTCCACTGCTGGTGATGGCAGTGTGAAGCCTCACAGATTTTGTTTTGTTTTTGTCTCCTAGAGGAGAATGCTATTTCTTTTTTATGTAGGAAGAAATTGATTTTTGTCTACTCTGAATGAAGGTAAAACGCAAGCAGCTACATTCACTCACAAAATCAAATTCAATATTTTTTTTCTTCAGTTCAAAAATCAGAGACAAGTGTGGCACCATTCCTGTTTCAGTAATTGCAGCTTATGAAGGCCCTATGAGGGCTGGAGAAGAGGTTGGTTTTGTTTCAATATGTGTTTGATCTGACAAACAAAACAAAACAAAGCAATCAAAACAAGAAACAAAGCAAAACAAAACAGCAGGGTAACACCACAGAGTTGGCCTAGGAATCCAGCAGCACTGTGGTTGGGTGCTCTCGCTGAAGGCTGGCAGTCCTCTGTTCAGACTCAGGGTTGATTAGCTCTGCGTCCACAGACAGGCTGCCACTCGTAAGAACAGAACTTTCCTCATGGGGTGGCTGTGTGATGAATTCAAGGTGAAGTAGCCCAGTAAAAACTGTAACAAACTAGAGAACTATGTGGTTCTGGCAGACTGCACAAAAGAGCTGCTAACCTTAGCTATTTCTATTCACCATGTCCTTGGAAGTATAGCTGTGGAGGAAGAAAAATGAAGATGAAATCCAGAGAAAGCGCCACGGTCTGGAGCAGCTGATCCACACCCTACCGAGTTGGCGATGAAGGCTGCGGCCTAGATAGAAAGCACGAAGCAGCGAAGGGCCTCACAGAGGTTGCAAGAAACAAGAAATAGAAAAATTGAGAAGACTCTGTGTTGTGTGTGGAAAGGCTGTGTGCGCGTCGTGGGCTGTGAGTGTGGTGGGTGTCACATACTCAGGAGAGGGAGCCTCACGCTCTGCCTCCGCACAGCCGCCCCACCGTCCCTCATGCAGCTCTACATAGACTATTCCTTCACAGCAGGATCATCTGCACTGTTTAACAAAACAGCTCCCAGGGAAACAGCCCTCCTTACCACACATCATTCCTCTCTGCTGAGTCAGCCACAGGGGTGACAGCTGTCACTTAGTACCGCAAAGCCCTCTTAGAAGGCAACCCAAGGAGCCTGTTTCACTGAAATCCTTTGCAACTTCCAGGGGCCTCTCCCGGCGATTATTCAACATTAGCTTCTTTCATGCCTTATTTAAGAACAAGACTTTCAGGAAAGTTTTCAAAATCAATAGCAAGAGGTGGAGGAAGAGGGAGGGAGAGGAGAGAAAGAGGATGACAGAAAGAATTAAGACGCGTTACGGACATGCACCAGCCCACACAAGGTGTGTAATCACTGCGGACTGCAGACCTGTACTAATTGTACAAGTCAATACAATTTAAGGAGAATATGCATTTTGTTCTTGAGGTTCTTTTCTGGATGTTGCCCAGCATTCAACATGCATGTGTAAGGCTGGTGCACTATGATAATGAGCGGGAGTATTCGAATGAAGACCCTTTTAACAAAAGCTGGGGTATTCACTGTAAATGACTGTTGATCCTAACATGGAACTCACGGGATCGGGAAATGCCTAGCAGAGGAGAGCTGCCCCTGCTCTGTCTGCATGGGCCCCTGGAGCCAGCCTCAGCTGCCCCACCTGGTCCCCACTCCTGGCGTCTGCTGCTGACCCTGGCTCTGCCCACCGGCCGCCAGAACCGAGCGGCCTTGCATGGCTAGGGCTGTCCTCCACGAAGCTCCTGCCTGGAGCCAGCTGCCGGGGACTGACTCTCCTACAACCGGGAGGTAATTAGGTCTTTCTTCTTCCTCCTTGTTTTTCTTAGTACATGTTTGTGCTACAGAATGAGCATGTTCATCACCCACTGGGAAGCCAGCATACATACGTATGACATCTTTGTGCTTTCACTTCCTGGCCCCTCGCTTTCCTTCTTGCTCTCTCTGTAGGCCGCCTTGTAATCTGCAAACGGTGTACTTTTCTGTTTTCTAATATCCATCTTTTACTTGCCTTTTAACTTATTTATATGTTGTTTTTTAAGAGAAACTATGATATTTCACCTTTTGTGTCTGATTTACCTAACTTATGATTTCAAAGTACATCCATTTTCTTACAAATGATTCGAATTTATCATTCTTTATGGCTGAGTAATATTCCACTTTGTATGTTTACTTCATTTTCTTTATGCATTCATTTGTTGATGGCAATTTACAAGGTTAAGTTGTTATGAATTGTGCTCCTGTAAACATGGTCACGTATATATCAGTATACCACAAGATGTTCAAATCTTTCAGGAGGATAATCAGAAGTGGAATAGCTGGGTTAAAAAGAGTTTCTATTTTTTGAGGAATTTCCAAAATTGTTGTACTAGTTTACTATTGGGTGCCTGTTCAGGCTCCCAGTTTTAGAGATGAGTTAAGGGAAAAGAATCCAATAAAGACAAATGCAGTGTGGTTTGCAGGAGGTCTGGGAGGTCTGAACTTTCTTGGAGCTAAGAAAAGTTGTGCTCTGGATTGCCCATATCTTCTGGCTCCTTCACAATTGCACGGATGCAGGAAGGGGAGGGCTTGTCAAAGGAGAAACCCTGGGAAAATGGACAGGGCCTTGAGAAGTTAGGACAAAGGCAGTAAATCTTGCAAACTGAGAGAACTGTGATCTCTAAGGTTGACAGTTTATTGCCCTTAAATCCTTTGGGCAGGAGCCAGCAGCCTGCCGCTGCAGCACTGTCTTGACCTCTGAGACTGTGCAACCGTCTCCCAGTGCATCCGGAGAGCACAGCTGTGTCCGGCAGTGTGCCCTTCACCGGCCTGGCCCCCGGCAGCGCGCAGCTCACCAACAGGGTGGACAGGTTCTGCTTTTCCTCCAAGCTTCATCAGCATTCCCTATTTTTTCAGTATTAGACAATAGCCTTTTCTCTGAAGTAAGATAGAATAAAATTTTTTTGATTTGCATTTCTCTAATGAACACAGAGGCTGTTCATTTTTCACACACTTATGTACCTTTTGGATTTCTTCTGAGAAGTGTCTATCCACTTCACGTGATCATTTTTTAATTGGAACTTTTATTTTGGGAGGTCTAATTTTTTTGAGTTCTTTATGTATTCTAGATATTATTGCTATGTCTAAGGAATAGCTGGCAAACATTTTTTTTCCCATTTTGTAGGTTGTCTCTCCACTTTGTTGTTGGCTTCCTTCTCTATGCAGAATCTTTTAAATTTTGGTAAAATTCAATTTGTTTCCTCTTCATGTTATTTTTTGTGTGATTGAGGGTTTGTTCAGAAAGTTCTCGTATATGCTACATATTAAAGAGTTTAAACTATTTTATCTTCCTGCAGATTGTGTTTCCTTTTGATATCTAGATCTTTGGTCCAATTTTATTTTATTATACTGCATGGTGATAGCTGAGTCTAGATTTAATCTTTTCCATGTGGATAGCTGTTTTCTCAGCATCATTGGTTAAAAAGGTTGTCTCTACTCCAGTGTTGGTTTTCAGGTGATTTGCAAAAGGTCAGATAGCCTAGCATTATTTCTGCATCACTAGTCCTGCTCCAAGGATCAGCATGGCTGTTTTTATGCCCTCACCATGATGTTTTTTCACTGTAGTTTTGTAATATAACTTGAAGCCTAGGACTTTTTTTTTTAATTTTAGGGAAGAGTCTACAGGGTGTTCAGGGTTGTACTACTAATCAGACTCATAGTGATCTGCCTGTTTACAGCCTCCCAAGTGCTGGGATTATAGGTGTGCACCACCATGTCCAGTCTCAATTGCCATCTCAGTGTGTCCTGGGGGTGGGGCCAGCATGGCAGGCCTGGGGATAGAACCCCTCAGCCCCTGAGTCTGCTTGTAGGTGCTTTAATCTGCTGAGCTATTTGGCTGGCCCTTGAAGTCTAGGACTTTGATGTCTTCTGCTTGGCTCTTTTTGCCCAGCATATCTTTTGCTACTCTGAGTCTCACTCATTTCCATATAAATTGCATGATTTATTTATTTATTTTCTTTTTAATAGAAAATTTGATTCTTAAATGTACAACGGACTCAAGAACACACTTCATTCTAGTTACAGGTGTCAAGAGATGTTTTGGCAGGGGATCCAGATATCTGAATAGGAATGGAATCCAGGGTCACTATCATTGTGCACACAAGGAACAGTTTGGTTTTGACCAGATTTCGTAATTCCACCTGTGGCCAGGTGGCCCTTTCCCATGGCCTTCATTTTTAGCTCCTCAAGTTTCTTCTGTGCCCCTTTTTGCTTCCTTCCGTTTGCATGCTCTGTCTTCCTCATGCACCTCCTTGGCCTGTTTCTCGGGCTACTTCAGGGGTTCCTTCTGGCCACCCTGGCGGCCAGACATGGTACCCACATACCTTCCAGAGCCAAGCTCAGAAACCAGTGCCCTGCATGATATTTTCAGTTTTTTGAAGAATCCGCTTGGTATTTATTATTTTTGTTTTTTAGGGAAGGGTCTGCAGGGCGTTCAGGGTCTCACTACTAGGTCAGATTTGCAGTGATCCACCTGTTTGCAGCCTCCCAAGAGCTGGGATTATGGGCATGTGCCACCATATCCTCTTGGTATTCAGATCTGGGTTGCATTAGCTCTATATAGCAATATTGGTAATATAACTATTCTGGCAATATTTGTTCTCTCCACCCAAGACCAGGACATGTCTTTCTATTTTTTTTTTTTTTTTGTCTTTTTGAGACAGGGTCTCACTGTGCAGTTCAGGCTGGCCTTAAGCTCACTTTGTAGCTCAGGCTGGTCTCGAACTCACAACAATCCTCCTGCCTCAGCCTCCCTAGTGCTGGGATGTCTTTCTATTTTTGATGTCCTTTTTAATTTCCTTTTCAGTATACTATAGCTTTCATTATAAATGCATTGTAGTTCTTCTGTTACATTAATTTCTAAGTATTTAATTGTTTTTGATGCTATTATGTTTTTAAAAGGGAATAAAAATAGTAAAAAATTGAGCCGGGTGTGGTGGCGCATGCCTGTAATCCCAGCACTCGGAAGGCTGAGGCAGGAGGATTGTTGTGAGTTCAAGACCAGCCTGAGCTACAAAGTGAGCCTAAGGCCAGCCCGAACTGCATAGTGAGACCCTGTCTCAAAGAGACAAAAAAAAAAAAAAGAAAGTAAAAAATTTAGAATAATACAGAATTTCACAAAACAAAATGACAGGAATTCAACAATGGTTGTTATATTGTATAATGTTAGTTCCAATTAGCTTTTTATATTACTGGATATAAGCATAAAAATTGTTTTAAAAAGTTATGAGAAATTAAAGAAAAAAATTTCAGAAGTAATTGATACTTTGAATATACAAGCAGAAATCAGCAGAACAATTATCCAAGCTGTCCTGCATCTATACATAAATATACCTTTTTCCTTTGTTTCTTTATTCTATCCTTTTCTCATTCCATTTGTTCCTTCCTTTTGAACTGATGCTTTTCCTTTCACGACATCTATTGTACCTTTTAGATTTTATTTATTCTTTCAGGTTATTACACTAGCAAAACAATATGATGTTTGCACATGTGGGTCTGGTTTATTTCACTTATGAGTGTGATCTCTAACTGTATCTGTTTACCCATAAAAGCCTTAAATTTATCTTTTTTATAGCTGAGTAATGTGCCATTGTATCAAAATACCACATTTTTTTTTTATTCATTCCTTAGTTGATGGTGACTTGGACTGATTTCAAGATTTAGCTCACACAAATTGGTCTGCTGCAGTCATGGGTGCACAAATCACTATGGTATGTTTTCAGTTCTTTTGGAAAATTTTGCAGGAGGGAAATAGCTAGGTTGGATGGGACTTCCAATCCTAGCCTTTAATGACTTTCCACAGTGATTTCCATAGTGGCTGTGCCAGGCTACACTGCCACTAACAGTGGAGAAGGGTTCCTTGTTCCCCATGGTCCCTCCAGCACTTGTTGTTGGTTGACTTCTTGACGTTAGACATTCTTTCTGGGGTGAGGTGGAATCTCAGCGTTGTTTTAATTTGCATTTGTCCAATGATCAATGATGTTGAACATATTTTTATATATTTATTTGCCACTTGCATTTATGCTTCCGAAAAATGCATATTCATCCCAGATGTCCATTTTTGGACTGGCTCTTTAAATTTTGGGGCCCTGACTTTTTAAAATTTTTTATATGTTCTAAATAGAAGCCCTTTGTCTGAGATGCAATCAGCTAAATGTTTTCCCATCTCATGGTTTTTTTTTTTTTTTACTTTGTAGGTGATTTCTTTTGATGAGCAGAAACTTTTTTAAAAGATGAGATCCCAATTGTTGATTCTTTGAAGTAGTTCTATGTAGCTTGGTTTCTGTCCATGAACTGTTTACCTACCCTTATGTTTTCAAGATATCTACCATTTTCTCCTCCAGGAGATTTAGTGTTTCTGTTTTCATATTTAAATCTTTGGTCCATTTTGACTGTAGTGTAGTGCAAGGTGATAGGTATATATCTAATTTTAGCATTTGGCATGTGGAAAGTCAGTTTTCCCAGCACCATTTATTAAAGAGGCTAGCTTTCTTTCAATAAACATGTTTGGCCCCTTTGTCAAAGATAAGGTGACTGAGGATGTTTGTAGCTGTGTCTGTTAATACTATTATGAATAGTATTATTTCCCTTATTTCTTTCCTAATGAATTCATTGTTGGTGTACAAGAATGCTATTGTGTGTGTGTGTGTGTGTGTGTGTGAATAAGAATGGTATGAGTTTTTCTTTTGCCGTATATATCCCTTTTTGTTTTCTTTGCTTGATTACTCTGGATAAAGTTTTGAGAACTATTTTGAATAAGAGTGTTGATAATAAACCCCTCTGTATTATTCTTCTTTTGACTTTTTTTTTTGGAACTGAGAATTGAACTCAGGCCCTTGCACTTGCCAGGGAAGCACTTATTCTACGGAGCCATCTCCCCAGCCCATGTTCTTCTTTTGAGAGAATGCTTTCAGATTTTCCTCACTTACTATGATGTTAGGAATAGTTTTATCATAAATGGCTTTTATCAGATTCATAAGGTCCTTTTATACCTATTTTCCTCAGGTTTTTAAAATCATGAATGGATATTGGATTCTGTCAAGAAGTTTTACCATATCTATTGAGATGACCATGTCATTTTTGTTCTTGCTTCTGTTTATATGGGGTTTACTGATCTATGTATGTTGAACTATCATTGCATCTGTGGGATGAAGCCTTTGTTATCATGATGTATGATCTTTTTAATGAGTTATTTCATTTTCTTTGCTGGTATCTTGTTGAGGGTTTTTGGACCTATATTCACTAAAGAAACTGGCCTCTACTTCTCATTTTTGTTGAGTTTTTGTCTGGTTTTGGAATCAGGATAATGCTTGCTTTCTGGAATTATTTTGACAGAATAGTTCTCTTTCCCTTTCAATTTCATGGAAGAGTTTGAGGAGTATTAACATTAGATCTTCTCTAAAGTTCTTGTACAATTCAGTGGTGACTCAATTTAGCCCCAGGCTTTTCTTAGTTGGTCAGTTTTCTCTACTTGCCAATTTCATTGCTTGTATCTTCTGGGTTCTATTTGGTAATCCAAATATGTCTCAGATTCTAGGAACAGTTTTAATTTTCTTGATTTTTTGTGACCCATTTGTTATTAAGGACTGCATTGTTTAATCTGCATGTATTTGCATGATTTCTGTAGTTTCTCTTGCTATTAATTTCAAGTTCCATTGTACTATGATCTGATAATACACATGTGGTTGTTTTATTTTCTTGTATTTACTTTTTGAACTTTATGGGCTAGTATATGAATTATCCTTTTGGAGAAAGCTGCATATATTATTGGTTATTATTAAACTGATAATCTGTCTCGATTGGAGAATTGAGATTATTTACATTGAAAGTTATTTCTGAAAGGTACTTATCTGTCACATTGCATCACTTTTCTGTTGTTGTTGCCTTTATTTTTGTCTTTTTCATAACTGCTCATCCTGTTTTCACTCTTTAAGCCTCTTGGCATTATCTCTATCTAGAGCATCTTTAGTCATATTTTGAAGTTCTAGTTTGGCAGCTGTAAATTTTTAAGGTGCTCTTGGTCATGCAAGGTCCCTTTTTCTGCATCAATTTTTAAAGATAGCTTTGTAGCATATATTAATTTGGGCTTAAAGTTGTTCCTTTAGTGCTTGAAAACTTCTTTTCAAGTTCTCCTGGCTTTTAAGGTTCATGTTGAGAAATATGCCATAATTCCAATATGATTACCTTAGAAATGATTTTTTGGCTTTCCTTAACATTTTAAAATTTTGTCTTTGGACTTCTAGGATTTTAACTATGATTTGCTATGGAGAAGGTCTTTTCTGATCATGGCTATTTGAGATTCTAGATGAGTCATTCACTTGTATGTTAAATTCTTTCCCTGTATTTGGAAATCTTCTGTCTGATTTCTGTGACAAAATCTGTTATACCATTTCTCTTTCATTCCTATTACTTGTATATTAGTCTTCTTTAAATCACCTAGAAACTGTTGGGTTAATTTCCTATATTCTGTCATTGCTTTTCCAGTATCCCTGAATACATGATCCCTTACACCAACTTGCTCTTCTTCTTTGGAATCTCCTTATTACCGGTTAATTTTTCTGTCCATGCTTTTGGAATGACTGTTTTCATATCCTACTTCTCTGCCTGGTATATTCTCATGGACTCTTAATTCATTCCATTTTGCAATATTTTTATTGGCTTAGCTAACTTTTTTATTTTATCAATCAAACATTTTATTCCTTAGTTTCATTACCTTTGAGCTCAATGAACACATATGGCATGTGTTTTTATTTTTATTTGTTTGTTTGTTTCTTGCATCCTTTCACATATTTTAGCCATTTTATTTTTGATTTCCTCCTCAGTGGTATCCATTGGATAAGCTTTTGAGGGGTAGTTAGGAATTTTTAGAAGCATTTAGTTGTCTTCTTTTCTCATGTTTCTGGTTTTTGTTGCTGTTGTTTTGTTTTGTTTTATATTGTGAGAATCATTTAGAGAAGAGACTCTGTTATTAGTATGAAGATCTCTTTAGCTACCGTCAACTTCCCAGTGAATGTGATCTTGGTTTTGGTTGTTTTTCAATATTTATCTATGCTTCAGTCTTCTCAGTTTTATTGGATTAGCCCTAGTCTGTTGAAAGTATAGAATCCGTGATGGTTATATCCACACTTACAGGTCGAACCAGGCATCAGTTATGTACATCAGGAACATTACAATTTGTTTTAACACTAGGCAGGAAGGGAGTTTGATCCCTGTTGATATCGTTCTTAAAAGGCGAAAGATTTATATGATCTGAAGAGAAACCAGAGCATTGATATCATTCTTAGAGATGAAGTGGAAGACTGGAGGAGACTATGAGAGAATATTTGTGGGAGTCAGAGCTGGGATGTAGAATGAGGCAGTGTAGTTGGAGATCGGGGAAGCTGTGAGAAGGCTGAGAGCTGTCAGTATGCTCATAGCTAGCTTGTGTTTTGATTCACTGTACACAGCTTTGGTGAGTATCACCTTGACTTGCCCATGAAAGTGCTATTTAGATGAAAGTATTGGTTAATTCTTATTCTCCCTGTACACTACACAGGCATTCATGTATATATATGGAAATAGGAAAGGAAAAGAAAAGAGGGGAGACAAAAGGATAAGAAACAAAGAGAGGTTAAAAAGAACAGAAAGGGAGGAAAAGCAACAACCAAAAAAATGAAGAAGCCCACACAATTGCAAAAACACGAACTTGAATTGTTCTTACAATCCTGTTTGTACAGCATCCTGAACTCACCTGGTGAGCGCCTTCCTCCGTGTCCACACACACCCTTAGGGGGTGTTTGAACAGATGTGGTGTCTGGCTCTTTCCTATACTTCTTCCTTTGAGGATCAATGGGGTCACATGGAGCTTCTTCTCTACAGCCCATTTCTGTAGGTCTCTGAGTGAATCCTCCCTATAATTTGCTTAAATTCTTGCATGTGAAAGAGGAAACTTGGTGACCCAGATGGATTTCTGGGCCTGCCTCTTTTCTGTGAGCCCTGCTTTGGGCCTCTGACCCAAGATCAGACACCCTCTGTTAAGTACTGAGGAGAGGGTGCAATGCACTTGGGTTAGTGCACAATGCTCTGCTGCTGTCTGCAAGGCTCTCTTGCCCCCTGCTTCTTCCTGCAGCTGCCTTTGTGTTCCCTGGTCACATCCACAAGCCAAGGTGCCACTCTCCAGTTCTGAACCATGGTGTTTCCCTCTTTGCTTTCCATGAAGTGTTACATTTTATCCTGCCAATTGGATGGCACCTCAGGGCCTTCTGCACTTAGCCTCTCAGCTGGAGGCTGTTGAGGCTCTCATGAAGGCCTGGAGGAGGCCTATGGATAGTGGGCAGGACATTCTGCTGCAACAAATGGGAAAATACCTATTCTAGGGCCAATGTGACCATTTCCCCAGAATATTGTCAAGGACAGGCTCTGCCCACTTGTTAAAGTCCCGTAGCTCTGGCCGTCCCTGGGCTTAATTCTAGGTGGTATGCCAGGATTAGTGCACTTGTTTTCAAAGTTCCTGAGGGCGTGTTGGTGCTTTCTTGGACACTGTTTGCTGTGTGCTTTCTCTTGTACCCTGATCTGCTAATGTCTCATTTGCTGTGTTGCTTTTCCAAGTGGGGCCAACTGTAAATTTCTTATGTTGCTAGTGGAAGTATAAAGTGCTATCACCTGGCGACCAACCTCATAAAGTTAACTGTACATCAAATATATGACCCACACACCCAAGGAAGTGCAAACATGTAAACAACATATATAGCAGCCTTATTCATGGCAGCCCCAAACTGAGAACCTATATGCGTTTCAGTGGAATGTCTCAACAAATATTTGGGCATTACACAGTGACATATTAGTAACACAGGGAACAAAGTATTGATGTATACATTGTAGATCAGTGGTGGCATGTGTGTCACAGCAGGAGGTTTGCATTATTAAAAGTTCAGAAAGGTTGGCCATCAGTGTCATAAATGAATCTTAATGAAGCCAAATTCTTCATACTTTTATACTACGTACTGTAAGTTTTCATTTAAATAAAAATTTCAATGAGACAAACTTGTGGAACAATGCTGGAAATAAAATCAGTGATTATTTTTTGGGAGAACGGACTGGGAAGGGGCAGAGATACACTGCAGAGCACTGGGAATGTTCCGTGTTTTGACATGTGTTTGTTAGGACTGGCAGCATTCTGGGCATGGCAGTGCATACCTGTAGTCCCAGTACTCTGGAAGGGTGAGGCAGGATCATAAATTTAAGCTCAGCCTTTGAAATTTAATAGTGTAGCAAGACCCTGTCTTAACAACCAGACAGACAGACATCCCCAAAAGGGTGGAAATGTGGATCAGTACAGAGTCTGGGTTCAATCTCTGGTACCAAAACCAACCAACCAAGAATGACATAACAGTACACTTAAAGTCGTGGCATTTCTCTGTGTGTAAATTAAACCTCAATTTAAAAAGAAGCTAAAAGGAGCTGGAGAGATAGCTCGGCCTAAGCTCCTACCTGGCAAGCACAAAGACTCATTTCAATCCCAGGTACTGCATGCCATGCCAGCACTGAGCTGGCCACCTAAGCCAGGGATGGTGGCTCATGCCTATAATCCTAGTATGGGGAGGCTGACACAGGATGATCACTACAAGACTGAATGTAATGAGACCCTGTATCACATAAATAAATAAAAGATTTATTTTAAAAAAATAGCTAAAAGCCAAAGCATATATGCCAAATGACTATAGGTAGCAAAAATAGATCTTTATTTTTCTTAGAAGTGATCCCTACAGAAGAGAAAGAAGTGCATAATAGAGAAGCAGAGATGACCTGGGTCACTAGCATGAGTCTGATAATAGTGGCAAAGAGTCCATGACAGAAGGTGGAGAAAGGAACAGCAAGGAAAGGAGCCCAAGAAAAAGATCTCAGTGTGTATCTAAAATGGACTGTGAAAGCCTGAGTGATGATGGTGTGGAAGTCTGATTGTGCAGTGTAACAAAATACTTGAGGCTCGGTAACTTATAAAGAAAGCAGGATTTTATTACTCACACTTCTGGTGGACACAATAATCAAAACAGCACAGAACCAGCATCCTAGCTAGCTACATCAAAACATGTAGAAAAGTGGAAAGGTGGCTGCATGCAGCAGGAGCCAAAACACTGGGTGATTTTACTTAATATCCAACCACTGTTATGGGAAATAATGCATTTCCACAACAATCACAATAATCTATTTGTGGGTGTGGAGTCTCATAATCTAACTATTCCCCTCTAAATCCTATGTTTTAAAAGTCCTACAAGAGAGTGTGCCTAAGGAGAGTTACCTGGAGAGAAAACATTCTCTCAGGCTTTCACAGAGAGCAAACTGGTCAAGCATTGGCTTTGATTCATCTACATGGCTGACACTGACAAAAGACCTACAAACTACTGTACGGAATTTCAGGGTAAATCCTAGGGGATGTGACTGAACTTGTCAGATACAAAAGTAACGTTTTTTGTTATATAGGTCTTGTTTTAACTTGTTCTTAACCATCCAGCAAGAAAGTACAAAACAGAGATATAAAAAGTAAAGCTATATTAATATGCTGAGCTGTAAAAGGTTCAAGTCAACAACTTCTGACACTGCCAGTCTTATGGATAACCCACTACTATTGTGGACTACTGGAATATATTGGATTACTTTGCTGAATTCATGCACCTACAATATATGAATGGCAATGGAATACTTATCTTTGACAAAAGTAAACAAAAAAGAGGGATATGAATGAAGGACCAATTTGTAATGAAAAAACTATATATCTGTATGTACAAAATAGTTAGCATAGATATACAGCTACTTTCTCTTAGCTGAATGGTAAGAAAGTTTTGAAATAATAGTGTTTGGACAAGATATCATGTCTGCCTCTTGTACTATGAATAACTATTACAAAGACAACAACATGCAATGTATTAATCATTGTAACTGTCCTACTAACCTGTTTTGAAACTATCTCATTGCTACTTCTTTCTCAATCAAATTATTTTTTTAAAAAAAGTCCTGCAGGGCCTGGGAAATAGCTCAGTGGAATAAGTCCTTGCTTGGCAAGTGCAAGGTCCTGAGTTTGAACTATAAAATAAATAAATAAATAAATAAATAAATAAATAAATAAATAAATAAATAAGAAAAATAAAAGTCTTACCACTTCAACACTACCATATGAGAGAATAAGCTTCTAGTACATGATATTTTGAGGGGGCAAACCATATATAAACCATATCAAACAATAAAAATAACAAAGAAATATGTTTCAAAGCATGAGGATGTGATTTAGTGGGAATAAATAAATTATTTAGTGTTCATAATCTGTGCTTACAACTGACATTGTTGGACAGAATCACATGCCAAGGAAATGCTAAATAAATACTTGCTAAGTGTGTTCTGGAGGCGCCTTCTTTTATCCCTTGACCTACTCTACACTCATCTTCTTTCTTTAACTATCTGGTTCTGAAGCTGGGATGATAAACTCTAAACCAGAAAGGCATGCTCAAAGCTTGGTGGAGAATGTTTGAAATTTATCAAGTTAGAGGAAGACCTCTGTTAAGACTGATTTGTGTGTGGAAGATTTACTTCTTTTCTCCTGGTAAGTAGCTTTTAGATGGCAGCCTGTTCATTCCATTAACCAAATTGCATTTGGACCAGAGAAAAGCCCTTTTCTTTCCTCAGCCACCTGAGCTAGCTGGTCTTCCTACTGGGGCAGCTCTTTCCCAGGCACCCAAATCATTTGTCATGGATAAAATAGCTTGCTCGAACAAGAAAATGCCATAACTCAAGGCATGGATCTAAATCAATTATAGAGAATAAAGCCTTCAGGCTTTTGATTGCTTGCCATGAGGAGAGACAATGGGCTGGCATGACTGTCTTCTGGGGATTTGTTGTGTGTCCAGTGGAAAGTGAGCTGTGTCCTAAGCAACATTCAGAGGGCACAGGAGCAAGGAAAAAGAAAACCATAGCTCCAGAGAAGGAATTCACAGTGGTTAGCAAGCAGCTTGACAGCCTGTGTACTTCCCAATAATTTCTGGGAGACACTTAGAAGTTTTTATATTTCCTTTCTAACTAGACTTAGGCTCTTGCAGATACTTCCCAAGCATAGATTTTTAATCTTGCTGCCACTGCAAATGGAGCCAAAGGCTATGTCTTAATTCCTTCTTTGGCATTGACTTCTCTATGCAAGGAACAGAGGATAGCCTGGGCCTTTAGGTAAGGCTGGGAGGGCCCTGTCTATGTGACTGCTTGCATTCAGTTGGGTTTTAATTTTGAATTTTAAATGTGCATCATTTACAGAAATTAACTGCTGTGTGTCCAAAATCAGCATCAATATTAAGTTGGTAAGCCATTAAAAGACTACAGTCAGTATCTGATGTGTAAGGAATATATGGCTTTTATTTTACTTGTTATGATTCCTTACCATACAAAAAGATTTATAGGTAGTAAATAAAATAGGCTGTCCCCAAAGGCCTTTGTTAGCACCTTTTTGGTGCCTACTACAGAGCACATCCCAGGAGAACTTACTGTACTGATTGTGGTAATATAAGTGGAATGAAAATACTGAAAGATTTATTCCTTAATCATAAGGATCTCAGGGTATTCTCCATGCCCATTTTCCAAAATCTGTGCCTCTAAACTACCTCCTAACTCTTTTACCAACCCTTCTAAGATGAATTAGTTACCAAGTATAAGTGTCAAAAATGAATTACCTTTCTAGTGGACATCCATTTTTCAGAAGGAATTTGATGAGCATGGTTGAATATTTGGAAGAAGAAACCAACATATGCTTTCTCCTTCACCAAATTTTAGTCAGACTCCTTGGATTTTTCCTTTCAACTAACCAGGCCTACTACATATTCCAGTCTTAGCAAAATCCCCTCTCACCCTTGATACCTGATCTATCTTCAGCAAGAATCCTGTTCAATTGGCATAGCAAGAGGTCCCTACCCTTTGTTTCTTTTTAGACTTTTCCATTTACTAGCTTCTAGCCTATATCTTGATTACAAATTCTCCTTTATCATTGTTGTATTTTGAGTTGAGAAGGGTTGCTTTCCTCTGTCATGGTAGTCTTGATTTTATTGCAATAATCTTGAATAAAATATTTCTGACTCCATTACAAGTGACAGAGTATGTTTTTATCTAATAGAATCAAATCTCCATGGGGCTATGGGTGTCCTCTTTCTGTTCCACTAGTTTATCCTTAGCAATGGAACAATGTCAATGTCCATGCAATTAGTACCTGAGAAAAAGCAGGCCTTCTACTTTCCTATATTCAGGAAAGTGGGCTTCAAGTCAAAACTGATTAAAAGAGTCAAAGAAGGTAACTACATATTGCTTAAGGGAACAATCCTACAGGAACAGGTAAAAGTATTAACATGTACGCACTAAACTATGGTACATCCAACTTCATAATAGACAATAAAGTAAGTTTAAGCAAATTTAAAAGAATTGAAATTATACTTCACATATTATAAAATCTTAACACAAAGAAGTTAGAAATCAACAAAAGAAAACACAAAAACTGCAAGTTCAAGAAAACTAAATAATACACTCTACTAAATAATAGGTTACTGAAGAAAATAAGAAGGAAATAAGGCAGCTTCTAGAAATAAGTGAAAATGCAAATACAACATACCAGAACCTATGGACACAATGAAGGCAGTCCTAAGAAAGGGAAGTTCATAGCCCTGAATGCGCACATAAAAACAGTGCAAGCCCAAATAAGTACCCTTATCTTGTACCTTAGAGCCCTGGGCAACAACCATGATCCAAACCCAGAGCCATTGCAAGGGGTGAAACGATAAAGATCAGAGCAGAAATCAATGAAATGAGAAAAAAAAAAAAAAAACCACAAAGAATTAATGAATTAGAGAATTGGTTATTTCAAAGAATAAACAAATAGACAAACTTTTAGCCAATCTAACCAAAAAAGGAGGAACAGACACTCAAATAAATGCAATTAGAATTTAAAAAGTGAAAGCACAACAGTCATTGCTAAATAAAAAAGTGCTATTAGCAACTACTTTGCAAACCTGTACTCTAATGAATTGGAGAATTCAGAATAAATACATATATTTCTAGATACACAGACATACTTAAATTGAACTAAGAAAACTTAACACTGAACGATGCAGTAATAGGCAATGAAATTGAAGCAATAATAAACAAAACCAAAACTGTCAATTAAGAAAAGATCCACATTGGTTCAATGATAAAAAAGAAAGCTTGAGGGAAGCTCTGACATCAGTACCTTAAACTTTTCAATGACATTGATAAGCAAAGTATACTTCTAAAATCATTCCGAGAAGCCGCCATTATCCTAATTCTAAAACCAGACAAAGAGCACATAAAAAATACCTATAGCCCAATCTCTTTAATGAATATATTAATTTTATTTTATTATTTTTCATTTTCTCTTTTTTTGTATTTTAGGGAAGAATCTACAGGATGTTAAAGGTCTCAATACTAGATTGTTTATAGTGATTTGACTGTTGGTGGTCTCCCAAGAGCTGGGATTACAGGTGTGTGCCACCATGTCCAGTCTCTCTTTAATGAACATAGATGCAAAAATCCTCAACAAAATACTAGCAAACAGAATTCAATAAATCGTTGGCAAAGATCATACATCATAACCTACTAGGCTTCTTCACCCCAAAATGCAAGGGTGATTCAACGTACATAGATCAATAAGTAGGATGCATCTCATAAACGAGAAGCAAGGACAAAACTCACATGATCATCTCAAGAGAATCTTTCATTGATAAAAATACTGAATAAAATAAATATAGAAGTACCTTATGTCAATCTGATAAAAGCCATTTCTCACAAATCTACTGTAAGTATCTTTTTAAATGGGGAAAAGCTGAAAGCTTTCCTTCTAAAAATAGGAATAAGAGAAGCATATCCAATATCATCATTCTTGTTCAACAGAGTACCTGAAACATTAGTAAGAGCAACCTGGGAAGATAAAAGAAATAGAAAGGATATATATATATGAAGGGAAAGAGGGAAATTATCGTTATTTGTGGATCACATAATATTCTACATGGGAGAACCCTCCAAATCACCAAAGACTCTTAGAAGTAATAATCCAATTTAATAATGAAGCAAGATACAAAAAGCAACACGCAAAACTCAATAGCATTCTTGTCCACTAATAATGCACCTATCAAAAAAGAAATTAGGAAAAAACAACATTCACTGTAGTTGCAACAAAATTAAATGCATAAGAATGGAGGAAGTGAAAGATCTCTACAATGACAATGACACTAGTCTGAAAAGGAAATCAAGAGGACATCAGAAAATGGAAAGACAAGGCTGGAGAGAGAGCTCGGCAGTCAGAGCACCTTCATGGCAAGCACAAGGGCCCAGTACCCATGCCATGCTGGTCCATACTGGACTGACCACCAAAACCAGGCATGCTGGTGCATGCCTGCCATGCCAGCACTGGGGAGGTTGAGACAGGAAGATCACTATAAGTCCAAGCTGCACTATAAGTCCACCTGCACCTAATAAATAAAGGAATAAAAGACTTTTTAAAAAGAAAATAAAATGGAAAGACATTTCCTTTTCCTGGATAGACAGAACTGATATAGTCAAAATGGCCATAATTCCAAAATTGATATAAAGATTTCACACAATCTCAATCAAAATTCTAACAGCATTTTTCACAGAACTGAAGAATATTCATAAAATTCACAAGGAATCAGGAGAGACCCATAATATCAAAAGTCATCCTGGTTTAAAAGAGCAAAGTGGAAGGAATCAAAATTCTGGACCTGAAATTATATTAAAATGCTACTGCCATGAAGTTTGTATGGCATTAATTCAAAAATAGATCTCTACAATGAAAATGACATTAGTCTGAAAAAGAAAACAAGAGGGCATCAGAAAATGGAAAGACAAGGCTAGAGAGATAGCTTGGCAGTCAGAGCACCTTCAATTCAAAAATAGATACACTAAGACCAGCCAAATAGCTTGGTGGATTAAAGTGCGTGCAAGCAGATGCAGGGGCTGGGGATTCAGTTCCCCAGCCTGCTGTTCCAGCTCCACCCCTGGGGCACACTGAGACAGCAATTGAGATTGGGTGTGGTGGCTCATGCCTGTAATCCCAGCTCTTGGGAAACTGTAAACAGGTGAATCACAAATGAAATCTAGCAGTAAGATCTTGAACAACCTGTAGACCCTTCCCTAAAATACAGAAGAAGTAGAAGGAAGAGAAGGAGGAGGAGGAGGAGGAGGAGAAGAAGAAGGGGAAGACACTGGTCAATGAAACAGAAGAGAGGATGCAGAATCAACCCCAGCCATGCTGAACTGTCCACATACAAAAGATTAAATATAAACCTATATCTCTGACTATGGGTTAGACTAAAATCAAAATGGTTCATGGTTCTACATTTGAAAACAAAAACACCTAACTTGCTAGCAAACAAAATAAGCAAAACTCTTGACTTCATAGGCATAGGGAAACTTTCGGAATAGTACAACCTTGCACAAGAAATACTTCTGAGAATAAACAAATAAGATCGTGTCAAATTTTAAAAAACATTCTTCACAGCAAAATAAACAACCAACAAAAGGTAAAGGCAACCAATGGTATGGGCAAAAAGTTTTCACAATTATTGCTCAGGCAGATAATTCACATCTAGAATATATAAAGAATTAGGGCTTGGGAGATAGCTCAGTAGTCTAAGTGCTCGCCTGGCAAGCAGAAGGACCCAGGTTCGAACTCCTGTATCTCATGCTACAAACATGAACTAACCCAGCCCAGGAACCCTGGGTATTCCATGCAGGCCACCAAAACTGGGAGTGGTGGCATACACCTATAATCCGAGCACTGGAGAGACTGAGGAAAGAATCACTATGAGTCTGAGCTGCGTAGTGAGACCCTGTACCAAATAAATAAATAAACAAACAAACAAATAATTAAAAAATTGTAATAGTGATCCTCCTGTTTCATCCTCCCTAGAATTGGGATTACAGTCATGCCCCACCATGCCTGGTCTTGATGGCTGGCTCAGTGCACTCAAGGCAGGGACAGTATGGGACGTGGTACCAGGGATCAAACCTGGGTCCTTGTGCTTGCCTAGGAAGGTGCTTGGACTGCTGAGCTATCTCTGCAAACAGTTCTAAAATTTTTTAAAAAATAATTTTAAAAATTAGACCTCCTAAAATAAAAGATCCAATTAAAAAAAATGAGCAGCCAAAATTGACACTTCACATGAAGGAGAAATAGCTAATAAATACATGATAAAATGCTCAGTATCTCTGGCATTGGAGAGAGAAGTGCAAATTGAAACAACACAGAGACAATATCTTAGCCCAGAAAGAATGACCCTTATCAGAAAATCAAATAAATGAGGGACAGCATTTGAGGAGAAAGTAACCATCCACTGTTGATAGAATATAAGCTACTGCACACAAATAGAAATCAGTACGGAGAGTTCTCCAATAGCTGGAACCAGATAACCCCCTTCCGAGCTTCTTAAAAGAGTTAAACACATCCTAGCATAGTGGTATTTGCTTAACCATATTACAGCAGCATGACTCAGTGTATCTAGCTCTTGTATGTGGCCTGTATTTCCATGAATGGATGAATGGATATAGAAAATGTGTTATTTCTACATAATAAAGTATTACTGAACCATAAAGAAAGATAAACTCATGCCATTTGTAGGACAGTTGATGCACCTTGAGATTATAAGTTAGGTGAAATAAACGAGTCACAGAAGCTGAAATATCACATGTCTTCTCCTATATGAGAAATCCAAAATATAAAAAGCAAAATGAAAGATAGATGACAGGAAGTATAGCAACCTTTCTCAAAGGGGAAAAGGATCAAGAGATGGAAGAGAGAGAGAGAGAGAGGCAGGAGAGGGGATGAAAAAAGGAGTTAAGATACATTGGATGTTCCTCCATGCAAGGAATATAAATATTACTCAAACATGTACAAGAAATGGAAGGATTAAGAAATGGGTGGAGGGCTGAGGCGATGGCTCAGTGGAATAAGTGCTTCCCTGGCAAGCACAAAGGCCTGAGTTCAATATCCGGTTCCGCAAAAAAAAAAAAAAAAAAAAGATAGACAAGAAATGGGTGGAGTAGGGAGAAAAAGGAAAAGGGGTTGAGAAAAGGAATTAAGATGTTGTGTACTTGTAATGACTCTGCACAGGAATGTAAACATGACATACTGCAAGCATGTACTAACACAGCAACAAACAACTTCTGAGTGCCTAGATGGCTGAGGACATCGGAATGAACCCTGCTGACTCAATTCCCTAGATGCCTCCACAGGAGCACAGGCCTAAAGAATCTTTTCTTGAAGACTTTCCTCCTTGAGACTTGGATGTGTGAGTCTAGTTGAACTTTGTGGTGCTCTTAATGCATCTTCCTTTCCATATACAAAACACTTGATTTCATTCTAGCAATGCTATCTCTTCAATAATCATATCACTTTTGGTCTGGACTTTACACATGATTTTTTAAGTCAAATTTTCAGGAGTTCTATTTTGTTCTGCTCTATTTTTTGCTGCAATTATTGTCAATATCTGTGGCACAGCCTGAACCTGACCTGTCTTGAAATTTCTTCTGCCAGATCAATTAATCCATCACCCTTAATCTCAGTGTCCTACAAAATCACATGATGTGAACAAAATGAAGACAAAAAATTTTGCCAGAGTTTAACATAAGATTTCTAGTCCAATTGCCAATGAAGACCTTGTTCCTACCTAAAACCTCCTGTGGCTAGTCTTCAGTATCCATGTTTCTGTCTGCCCTCTGGTCCTCTCAGCTCTGAAGAAATGCCCTTCAGAATCTGCTGAAAGGATTCTGTAGCTTCTCTAGCCTGCATCTCCAAAACTGAGTAGACTAATCCTGTAAACCAAAAGCTTATAAACCACAGGGTCAGGTGTGCTCACAGCAGTAACACTACTACAGTGGTACTAATTTTATGGACTTGTCATCCTTTTATCACTACCCAACTCCCACAACTTAAAAAAAGATTTTAATTTGGCTTGTGATTTTGTGGTTCAGTCCATGTCCTCCAAGGCAGAAATGCTGTGGCAGAAGGGGATGGAGGAGCAAGTCTCTTTAGCTCATGGTGGCCTGGGAGCAAAGGACAGGAATAGCATAACAGAGGAAAGGGCCAGAAATCACCTCTAGAGCCCTGGTGTCAGACCTCCATGACCACCCAGACACATCCTGAGGTGTGCTTTATTGTCTCTGGGTGCCTCCAAACCAATCAAGTTGATAACCCAGTCCAAATGTCATACCTAGGAATTACAAAGGCTATGAAATTAGTGTCTCAAAGAGACAAATGCTTTTCATATTTATTGCAGCATTATTTACTCCTAGAAAAATAAAGAATTAACCTACCTGTCCATTAACGAATGAATTAAAATGTGGTACATTGCACGATGGAATTCTATTAACTATTAAGAAAGAAGAAATTTCTTGACAATCCATTGACAGTGTGGTTGGCAGTGTACATGAGCCTTGGGGACTCTGTACTAAGTGAAGATAAGTCAGGCCCCACAAGACAAATTTAATGTAATTTCATCAATTTTTTAAATGTAAAAATGCATTAATTCTTAGAAATAGAGACTGGTATACTTACTGGTAGGCAGTAAGGGGAGCTGGTGGGGGGGAGACATTGGTCAGAGAGTACAGTTTCAGCCTTTTAGGGTCAATAAATTCTGGAGATATTTATATGACATGAAAAGTAATCAGTATAGTACTGTGTACTTAAAATTCACTAAGACTGTAGATTTTCAATGCTCTCACTGTTTCTGTGTATACACAGGTAATGGGGTGATGGACATGGCATCTCACTTGATTGTAGCGAGCATTTGCCTTGTATATACATGTTAGAACAGCACAATGTACAGCTCGGTCAGTTGTATCTTAATAAAGCTGGAGAAAATGTGATTTTATAATCACAGGTACTATTTAAAAAGACGGAAGAGGGAGGGGAGGGAGAATGAAAGCAAGGGTGTGAGTGGAGATAATGCACAGATCCAGGCAGAGCAAGAACTGTGTTTATTGGTTTCTATTCTTTCTATCCTTCATGGCTTAATAATGCAGGGGCTACTTTCATTGTTATGATTTTGGTAGTTATATTGACCTAAGTTAACAGACAACAGACATTGAAATAATAAATTGGTGAATTCCGCCACCTGAGGGATCAGCCCTACAATCAAGATAATGAGTGTGCTGTTCCCCCCAAGCCAGCTATTATAATTCACACAATTTTGCCGAGAGGAGAGGAGTTGATTTCATTTGTTTACTGATACTTGAAGCTGTGTCTGTAACTGTGGAACCACTTCTCTTCCAACACTATCTGTCTCTCTTTCCTCTTCCACGCTGTCTCTTTCTACTACCATTGGTTATTCACTGTGTATTACTGGCTTTATATTGTGATGTTCAACGCTCTCAGCCTAAGCCAGTGACAGCTACCAATGGCAATTACAACTCACATGGATGGCAGATCACCCCCTCAAGCTCTTTGTGTGGTACCATTTTTGAAGCAATGTTGCCCTTGGGAATATAGCCTTGCAATCGGGGTGATTTAGGTTTGAACTTGAGCACTCACTTTACTGAATGACCCTGCATGGTCTAAACATCTGCTCCAAACCTTGCTGTCTTTACTGGCAAAATGAGCATGATAGTAATGACGCCTATCTCAGAAATGGTGTGCAACATAATCTACTTAGCACAGTGCTTAATAATGGCAAGTTCTCCAGGCATAATTAGGATGTTTTTGTTATTTTATTCATTAACCTTGATTTTTTTAAATCAGTATTTGTCATACAAAGCGATCATATTCATTATAGGATATTTCTACCTGTACATGATATGTCTTGATCTTTATCCCATTTTTCTCCCCTTACTTTAACCCTTGTTCCACTCTCCATTTACAAAAGCATCTTTCTATTTTTTGTATTATTTTTTCCTTCTCCTTTCTTTCCTTCTCTTTTCACTCTCTCTTATTCCAAGCATCATATTAATTTTGTAAAATGGGGCATCTTCTAAAATCTTAAGTAATATTTTTTCCTCAAGAGTTCCTGTAGAGGTAAAGAATATATATATATGTATATATATATATATATATATACATATATATAATGTCTTTATAATGTGACACATAATACATATTTATTTATAATTAACGTATATAACTTAAATATATATACATATAAATTTATCATTGAAGATTATTTTGCATATCAACAGAAATACAATTGGTTGAAAAAGAGTACAGAGAGTTGCAAATAGTAAACATCTTTCTTAATTTCTAAGTTTAATTTTAGTAAACATTCCTTGGGTGAAGCCTGTGACCCTAGGATCAGCCATGTAAGAGCGAGCAGCGAAGCAGCTCGAGCGCCCACAGCACTAGGCTCACTGGCACGCGCGCGGCGGCTCCCGCTCTGCGGAAGCCGATCATCATGGAGCAGACCAGCAGGAAATTTGAAAAACACTTCCCAGGTCCTGTGGTCAATACAGAAATCAAGTTAGTGAATTATTGTTGAAATGAATAGTGAATGCGAATGTTGAAGAGATCAGCAGGTCAATACCGGAGAGAGATTAATCAGTATAAAAAGTATGTTGGAAGAGTGCCAGTTTAAATGGATTTCTTTTTTCTTCTTTTTTTTTAACAAATGGGAAACAGTCAAAGCTGGGGTTATTCATCTTTTCTGGGTGTAGCTGAAATCTCCTCTTGGAAATCTTGGTCTTACAGAAGTGTTCCAGGCAGTGCGCAGAATACAAATAACCTACTTTGTTAAGGGAGCCAGTTTTCATCCGTTCAGCAGGGAAACAGGAGCTCTCACCAAGCGCTTCTTTGTTTGCTCCACCTCTGCACGTGGCTTCTGTGACATGTTGGCACAGGCTGCAATTCTTCTTTTAAAAAATGAAACCTATAACAGAACAGACACTGGTCAACTCCAAGTTCATGAAGGGAAAACAAGTTTTCAGCTCTCCAGAGCTATGTCTCTTGAATCTAGCTACACCTAGCTGAAGACAACTAAGTATATCCACATGAAGAAGAGATAGGAAAACAATAGTGTGGCATTAAAAATAAGCACCTCTGAATGATATGGATAAGAAATATCTTCGTAAGGAAGAAATTATCTGAGCTGGGGCCAAGTGCTATGGAGCAGAAGGCCAGCAGAGCTTCATGCAAGGGACAGATTGTGAACTGGACGTAAGGTAGGATTTCAATCAGGAAGAATGTATAGAAGGCAAAAGGAAATATTCAGAGGATGGAAAGCCTAATTCACACACACAGCTTTGCTGATCACACGTTCCCTGCCAGCTGACCTATACCACGGCTTCTCCTGGTGTGGGTGATAAGATTCCACTCAGCACTCCGAAGCATCATTGTGCTGCTAGGTCCCATTAATCACTGGATATGTTTTTACCTATGTCTTGCAGGACACACAAAAGTTATTTGAAATCATCATTTTATTTCTTTTTTCTTGAACATTATTTAGCTTATAATGACGTCACACTCCCACATTCTACTGCAAATTCCATTAAATAAATTCTGTGTAAATTGATGGCTGTTTTGCAGAATATTACTAGGATGCTATATATGAGAAGAAGACTATATCTGAGATGTTTTGTACTTGCTGTCCAATTACTCTCCAATTAGGTTGTGTTTTACAGTTAGAGAAGCTGAGCTCTGACAAAAAAAAAAAAAGAAAAAAAAAGGCCGGGCGTGGTGGCGCATGCCTGTAATCCCAGCACTCGGGAGGCTGAGGCAGGAGGATTGTCGTGAGTTCGAGACCAGCCTGAGCTACAAAGTGAGCTTAAGGCCAGCCTGAACTGCATAGTGAGACCCTGTCTCAAAAAAAAAAAAAAAAAAAAAAAAAAAAAAAAAAAGAGAAGCTGAGCTCTGGGATGACATTATAAGGTAATACTTTCAGTGTAACCTATAAAACCATCCCAGAGCTCGAGTTCTCTGGTTGTAAAATAGGAGCAATAATACAAACACCTATGTCCAGAAAGACCATGGTGATTCAATGGGATAAAAGGAAAGTCCTTTTACAAGGCTGCCCAAATGCTAGTTGTTTATATTACCACCATATTTCCAAATCTTATTTTCTCTCTACTTGCCACTAGAAATACGACAGCCATAACCTACTCTTGTGTCCTTCGGCAGAGATAAGGACTAAATAAACGGCTCTCTTCTCCAAGATTCACAGGAATGAGGGAGGAGGCGTTTGTACCTTCCCCTGGAAATCCTTATGAGAAAAATTTATGTCCCTCTGACATCTCACACCAACATTGTATGGCCTGTGGGGAAAAGGGTCACAGAGAAGCGCAGAGCCTGGCTAAGTCATTACCATAAGTGTGCTTGGAATTGCAGAAGGGAATCAAGAAAGGGCAAATGGGATAACGGCTCTGTCTGCAGCTGGCATTTACCTTCTGTTAGATTAAAATGTTCAGCTGAATGAATTGATGTCATATCTCTGTAGAGCTGCACCAACACATAATGAAATGAAATATAATACAAATGCAAACACTCTTCAAAAGAAGGGACCATTTTTCTTCTTTCTTTACAGATATGAAGAACTTTAAATGCAGAGGAGAGACAAGTGAGGTCCAGAATCTGAAGGTGCACTGAGGTATACAAAGGAAGGAAAGAAGGAAGGAAATGACTGACAAAGTGTCTCCTTGGAATCAGACTCCAGTGGGCTTTCTCATAATACTGCTCTTTGGCTTTTGCTAGTGAGCGAGGTAAGCTGAAAAGCTGGCTATTGGGAACTGTATTTGTTGAGGAAAGAGAGGAGGAAGGAAGGGGGAAAGAAGAAAACAAAAGAGGATTGATTGAAGGAAGGAGAAAAGAAGTGAGGGAGGGAGGAAGGAAAGAATAGGGTAATTGCAGCAGTTGTCTTAAAACAGGTTTGAGATCTGGGAACAGAAGTTAGGAAAAGTTTCTTCTAGCTCTTTAGTTTCAGAAAACATTTAAATAAAGTGTAAGGTGGGATTTTGGACAGAAAGGGTGTTTGGACTGAACAATTCCGTACTTTCTCTCAGATTGCATAATGTTCTGAAAAGCTGGGAATGTGGATGTGTCTGAAGCGGGGAAAGAAAGTGCAGGGCTTTCCGCCTCTCTCCCGTGCAGCAGGAGAGAGAAGCCCGGGAGAGCTGGGCTTCTTTCCTTATGTAACTGGCAACACGAAATCAAAGCTTAAGGTATCGACCAGGGATAAATATGCAGTGGGAAGTGTTTCAAAATATTTCCCAAAGTGTGAAAATATCTTTTCCAAAGAAAATCATTTGATAGAGTTTTACATATTTGTTTACTTACTGAGTACTTTGACTGAAGTAACATGTGAGCTGGGTCATCGAAGATAAAAACTTTGAGGGGAGAAAAAAAGCGAAGGGCCATTCACCTACGCACAACCATCTCATATTTATTCCAGTGAAGAGGAGCGAAGCCATCTTCCCAGCAGCCGTACTTCCCCCTGCACCATCTCTCACCCTAGTACTTGCCTCCTTCTCCTCAGCATCTGCTCTCCCTTAAGATACACCGGCTTCTTCTTGTCAAAATGCCTTTCAGTTGATTCATTTTATCTGGTGAAAGACATCTTTTCTGTGGAACATAACTTACAACACAAAATAGTTACAGCAAACTTATTTAGCAAGTAAAACTCAGAAAAATTTGATGTTTTGTTCAGAAGGTCATGATTTTCAGTTTTGTTCCTGCTGCTACGTCCTTTAGACTTTGATAAATACACTTTGTTTTTGGCAATGTGTGTATAATTTTTTATATATATTTGGTACAGGGTCTCACTCTGCACTTAGACTCGTAGTCATCCTCCTGTTTCCAGCCTCCCCCGGTGCTGGGAGTACAGACAACATCTGGTATTGGTGGCCAGCTCAGAGGGCTAGGGGGCGGGGCTGGCGCGGCACGTGGTGCCAGGAATCAAACCCAGTCCATGCGCTTCCTTAAGCAGGCACTTAGTCTGCTGAGACAGCTCACTGGCCCTGTCTGTATAAATAGCGTAGACTAACCATCTACTGAAAAACTATTGAAATGAGAAAATAGATTACACAGATAGAATATACTGATTAATGTGTATTAACTTTTGTGTATTCTCTATGTAACACATTGATATATTCTATAAATAAAAATCTCTCAATGTATTAGATAGTTGAGAAAAATCCTAAGCCGAGGTTGAGAGAGAGTGCAACTGAGAGGGAGGAATGATGCAGGTGCCACGGACGCCACTGGACTGGAGATCAGTCGCTGTAATGCACTCTGATGGTTTTACATTAAGCCCCTCCTCCTGTAAGTTGTAGCTGTTACATATTGGGTCCCAGTGACGGGAAAGCTGCCTCATACAAGCAGCCCTGATATTGTTAATTTCTCTAAGTTTTGGGCAGAAGTAAAAGCAAATACTCATTTGTGAAAATCTTCGTTCCAGAACACAAATTACTTTTATAATTGTTTAGTCGTATTTATCACAAAAATAAATAGGCATATAAGAATCGTAGACAGTAATGAGCAGAAAACAATATAAACATACCTGACAAAAACCTTAGTTATTAAAATAGTAAAGAAATTACAAAACTACTAATCTTACTGTGCTTAAACAAATTAAAGAAACTTGAAAAGTACAGGATATGGGTAATTTAAGAAGAAGATAAATAGATTAAAATGACAAATAGAACTGCTAAAAATGAAAAACCAAAATTACCAACATTAAAAATTCATTAGCCTCAGGTCAATGATAGAGGGCCTATCAACAATGAAAGTCAAAAGACAAGAGACTATGTTCTATGTGGTGAAAGAAAATAACTACAAAAAAAAAGAAAGAAAATAATTACCAACTAGGATTTTTCACACAGGAAAAATTACTTGCAGGAATTAAAATAAAGTAATTTTCAATCCAAGAGATTTTTGAGAACTATGGAAACACACACACACACACACACACACACACACACACACACACATGAATTTTATAGAATGCAGTTTAAACAGAAGCAAATTGGACCCCAACAAAAGCTTTAAAATGGGAAAGGTAATTAAAAGCTTAGTATAGTTAAATATTAGAGTAAATACAAATGGATAGTGTATTATATTACAGTATTAATATCTTGAGGAATTAAAAAATATAACGGTAAGAGGCATATAAATAAGGAAACTAATGTGTTATATATCCTTGTATATATTATTTGAAGAATTTTTAAAAGTTACACGTAAATGTTGTAATGCAGAGTGCTAAATAAGTAGAAAAAGAATATGTTTATTCCAAATTAGTGGGGGTGAGGGAAGAAATTGAGAATAAGTAATCATTCTAAAAG